>JAQFZT010001430.1:0-15296 GCA_034696325.1 Camisiidae sp.
TTGCACTGTTTATTAGTGGTCGGTATCGGGTCTCGAGTCTCGATCGAAAAAAATTTCTCGAGTCTCGAATTGATTTCTATGAATTTTAACATGATATTTCACAAAAATCATTAACTTAAAATCAAATTTTTCAAGATTTAATATAGAATTAAAATTTAATTTAAAATTATTAAATTAGTCATTAAACTCGTATTTTTAATTGAAAATTGGAGAAATACTCGAGACTCTAGAATCTCATTTCTCGAAAATACCGACCACTACTGTTTATCAATAATCAAAAGTTTGTTATAAAGTTATAACGTGTCTATTGTAAAATTTGCACACTTTTCAAAAATTTATAAAATTAAAACTATAATTCTTTTTTTCAAAATTTTTTATGTTATTAGAGAGTGATATATAAGTGTATTTTTAAGATTAATTTATAACTGATAGCATCCCGTTATCCGCCACTTTCGGTAATTTCGGTAAGTTTTGAGACCTCAAATCAAAGTCTGCGAAAAGTTTCAAATATTGGCCATAAAGTGACCGAAAATTGATAAAAAGCAAAAATTGCGACCAAATACTTTTCAAACAAATTAATGGAACATTTTCTAAAAATATCGAAAAATTTCAGTTTCATTTTCGACATTAATTCTCTAATGATGGCAAAAATGGTTGCAGAAATGACTTTATTTTGAATAAAAGATGTTTTGAATACTTGAAACCATCAAATTTAAATCTATTTCGAAATTTTGGATCAAATTTCGGTTAAAAATTAGTCTTAAAAATATACTTATATGATAAAATAAAATCTCTAATAAGATAAAAAATTTTGAAAAAAGAATAATAGTTTTGATTTTAGAAATTTTTGAAAAATGTTAACTATCGACATGTTATAATAATTGTTTGTTAACGATTAATGACTAGTTGAGTTACAAAACTCTATTTCCTCGCTCTAGTGATACACCTCTAGTTATCTTAATTATGATCGTTGTCATCATTTTTTCATGTTTAACCAAACCTAACCTTAAGCTCCTTTTAAACTAAGTCGAAAATTTAACAAAAGAATAAGTCAATTCAAAACAAAATAATTCTTTACGATGAAAATAATACAACGCTATTTTCATATGTAAACTGGAGCCCACTCTAGACAAACAGTGGAAGCACTTCTTCGCCCATTTCCTTATTCACACTTTATTGTGTTGTGGATATTGTATTGAATAAATATAATTATACAGTTTATGACCATTTCAAATGTTTTGTTAGTAATACTCTTCGAAATTTAGTACTTTCACAATGAAAATAGAGGTTCACATCACTCACTCGTCAGAAAACGGTTGATCATAGATTTTCGGGGTTTGCGGTCTGATTATGGGTGGATTACATTAGTCTCAATCGTTAAATCCTGGAGTTGACTCTTCTCTTGAAATTTTAGAGGATTTTTAGAAAATTATAAAAATATAGAGTTGTGTGAAAAGTTAAATTTGAAAGTTTTCACATATAAATTCACTTATATATCAAATTTAATTAAGTCAACATTTGTGTGTCTGTCACACAAAACTACTTTTAGAAGAGCTTTAGCATTAAGATGAGATAACTTCAGAGTATTGCAAACTGAGAGTTAAATATTGATATTTTAATACATTTCGTATTTTATCGACTATAGAACTTAAAATGGAAAACATGTTAAATGTCTCGTTCTATTATAAATTCAATACTATTAGTCTTTAGTGTTATTGCATTTGAAAACGCTTTCAAAAAATGTCATTTCAAATTACTGTTTCTAAATAAATATAATATATTTGCTATGAATGCCATAATCTTCTAATGAAGTGTCACTTTTTCATTTCATCCAAAAAATAGTTTCGAAGTTGAAGTTCAATGTTTAGTAACTTATTGTGTAAAATGTGTTGAAAAACTCGAGCCTTTGAATAAAAAGTTAAAAACTTCAAAAGAGACACTTTCGAGTTTTTGCTTCGAAAATCACTGGATCGGAAGAAAGGTTTTCAATTAATGTCATAACAATAAAACTTTCCAAAAAACTATTCCCTAACAAAGATTTTCTCTTACATAAAAAATTAATTCAAAATCTTAACTATGATTTTAGTTACAAAATTCAATTATTTCCATTTTATTCTTTCAATATTCACACTTTCATTAAATTCATAGTATTTTCATTTGCTTTTTATCAAATCTTTTTCACTGTTGAAATGAATTCCAGTTTTAGCTCATTAGAGAAATAATATAAAAATTGGAGATGAAGAGCAAATTCAATACAAAGAGCTTATAAAACTTTTTTTCAAGTATTGAAAACTTTATCATTGATTGAATTTTTTAAAAATTTCCGTTATCTATACTTGAAGTTTGAAACGAGGATTAAAATCTCAAAACCAATGACTCAAAACTTCACTAATATTTTCTTATTATTGAAGTTTTACTATAAATCTGATACAAGTCTTATAAATAAATTCTTGGTCACTAAAAATTTTTCTCTTATCAAATATTACTATAAAGTTTATTAAAAACAAAATTTCTAATTGAATCTTAACTTAAAATATATGAATAATTGAATTTTGAGCAATTTTGTACTAATTCTTATGCTTAGTTTTTCTCTCCATTTTTCACCTCCATATATGATAATCTCTATTAAATATGATTCACTAAAATTGAATACGAATCATGCAAAACATTTCTTACTTAATAAGTTCATTATTTCTGAATTATAGTAAAAAAGCTAAAATTTTCAAATCAAAATAGCATTAGGAAAAAATAATTATATATCATAAGAATAAATGGAAAAATTCTAGTACATTGAAAGCTAACTTAATTGCAAAACTAAAATATTTTTTAATTATATATTTTAATTCTACTAATAGTAATTTAATAGCCAATAGTGTTGAAAAAGATGAATTTTGTTTGACTTTTATTTGAAAAAAGAAAAAATTTGAGTGGAAGCAATTCATTAGAGGAATCAAGGTTTTTGCCATTAAAGAAATTGAAATTTATATGGGTGTGCTCTGCAATGTGATGTTATTAAGGGAATTGGGCCGTCCATGCATAAAGTGAGACACACACACACTCACACACACACACAAAAGCCACACTCAAAAATACACTATCTTAATGAAAACCTATTGTATGGTTGTAGTGGAAATAGTGCAACATTACAACGTTTGCCATTAAGCTGAATGAGACGATTCACATTTTGATTGAGATATAGTTTCCCCCTTTTGTAATGCTGTAATGTTGGCCCCCATTTGCCGATAGTCTACTTTTCTATACTCAGTATAATTATATTAAAGAGACGATGCATTACTAGCAAATCTTTTTCTAATGAAAGTAAAATAACGTCTTCAGTGTAAATGTAAGAAAAGGAAAATATATATAAGCAGAGTATGGATTAAATGGAAAATCCATCTTTGAGGTTGGCGTGAGTCTGACGAGACTGACGTTGCGAAAAAGCAATAATAAGAGCAACGATGAGAAAAGTGCTATTGTGAGAGTTGGGCCTAACAAACATCTATTGATATGATTAGGATCTCTGTGAAGATTTGAAAAGAAGCCAATTTGGAGTGGGGGTAACTTTCGGCCACTTTTGTTATTTCACCTATTGATACAAAAGCAGAGCTTTCTTTCATTCTTTAAGCTCACGTCATTTCGTTTTCGTGATGTTATACATTTATTTCCGCACACATGCATTATAGTTAAGTTACACTTTTTCATGAACAAAATCATCTGAACATCTGCTTTCAATCATTTTATTTATACTATTTTTAAAGAGTATAAATTTTATAATATTTTATCGATTATCATCTTATGAATATTTTAGTCTCTTTGTGTCGTCCACTTATTAATATTTCTATTTTATGAATATAAATTCATTTCAAGTTTTGTCATTACTGTGAAGTGAATAGAATTCATGAAAGAATTTGTTATTCAATTATCAATAATAATTGAATTTTCATCATAAAACATGATGAGTACAACTCATGCTAATGGTTGGAATAGCCAAACAGAGAGATAGGTTAGTCTTATTGATAAAATAATAAGAATAATAGTAGTATAATGTAGTGTTTCTCTCTCTCTCTCTCTCTCTCTCTCTCTCTGGCCATGCATTTCAATTATATGTGGAAAATAATTATATCGCTGCCGTGTTTTATTATAATAATGAAAGACTTAGTACTTTGAATGATGATGAGACGGGCGTTGCAGAGCAGGAAGCCGTCTAAAGCCATTCTAATTTATTATCGCTGCAATTATAAAACTTTTATACTCTGCAAGCACTCAAATTAAAGCAACGCAAAAGCAAACCTGCACACAATCCAAAGCAAATAATGAGAAAATAAAGCTAACTTTGCAATGAGAGATCAGATGAGTGGAGAGCAGAGTACGAGCCATTCTCGTAACGAGACCAGAGAATAAGAGGTCTTTTCTAATCGTAATCAGAGTTAAACATATATAGGGGTGGGGTATACTGTTTACACAGGGCGTTGTGGCGTTACATACTTTTTCGTGGTGTGCAACTAAATTACTTTACAAAGATATATAAATCCAACGTCTCATGTGGTGAATAACTCGCTGACTAGTGAGAAAACTATAGAGAAGAGTTTCATACAACACAATGAAACTTTGTTTTATTATATCTTTAAAATACTATTCTTTGATCTCATTATAATTCTGACTGAATTACACTTTTGAAGATGCTTTTGAACATTATTACTACGAATCGTAAAGAGTAAACCTCTCTATAGTGAGTTTTTTGCACTATTCCAGTGGGAAATTTCTATTTACAGCAATCGTAAAATCTAAAATCGCACCCTTCAGTCTCTCCAATGCAACTCTTCTACAGTGAATTCCAATGAGTTTCCATAAAAAATAGAAGCAATAATTTAGCGATTATAAAGGGTTAAATAGTACTCAATTCTTTGTTTGTTAACTTGTTTCACATGCTATAATGGAATTAAGAAGGATTCTGAAAGAGAAAATCCTGAATTGAATTTACATATCAAATATGTTATAATATATAGACCACACATAAAACACTGTTATGTCAGGATTAAAGAGTAAAACTATTTTTGGCAGTCAGACCACCGGAGTTACAACTTAAGCATCAGTTTCTTCTCACTGTGAAGCCCACTGACTAGTATCCTAACAATTGTAATTAGTTTTCATAACATTTATTTACTTTTACAGCATATGTTTGAGCGAAATTGAATTGAAAACAAAGTTTGTTTGAAAACAAATTTTTAAATTTTAATGGAAAATGCTCTCAATTCATCCATATTTATGAATGAAATGGATCTTTAAGAATGCAATTATGTTAAAGTTATTGATGTGAAACTTTGATTCGGGGTTTGATAAATAAATTGAGGATCAAAATCATCAATAAGTTTATACGACAGTTAAGTATAACTCAGTAGTCAATGATTAGCATCAATATATATTTAAATATTTAATATTGAAATTTTGGAATAACGAAACGTCAACTGGAGTAATAGATACCAATTAATGCAGTTTATGTAGACGTAATATTTTTTTAAACATAGGAGTTTATGCCTCTCTTCTCTCAGTTGACTTCGATAGACAGACTCTAACCTTTGTTGGCATTAATATTTCCTGATGTGTTGTCTAATGTAACATTTTTCTGACGAATTAGAAAGAGTCTCAATTATGCGAACATATAATTATCATATAACTTACTAGTTATTTAATGAACAAAATAAAATTACTTTGAATATCATTTTATGTAAATGTTTGATTTATTGCTGTTTCAATAATGACAACAGTAGTTCAGTTTAAAGAGTAATATTCCCATTAAGTACTGAAGAATAAGTACTTAAGTACTGAAGATAAAGTATTTTTACTGCAGAATTCAAAACTTAATTGATAAATGACCGGAATTTAAAAAAGACCTTTAAATTCACTATAAATTTATTGGTTACGATTTTTATCTATCAAGTGCTGTGTTTCCAAAAATAAGTCGTTGAAAAACAGATTTTATTGGACCAATACATCAAATAATTGAAAAAATACTTCGCAAATAACAAGTCTTAATTGAAAATTCTTTAATTGAGTCTAACATATTGTTATACAATTTCTAAAAGACTTCCCACTCATGTTTTTGAAAAAATCTTAATTTGAATCCTAATCTTAAAACTTTTTCAATATATATTATTGCTTATAAGGATATCAATTATGTGAAAAGCAATTCAAGGAAATCAATTAATTTCTGAAAATATTTGTGTAGGTTTCTATTTTTTAATATTCATTAAAGTTCTGAATTCATTATGTTTTGTTTTTGAAATTAGTTTTGCTTTTAAATTACAATATTTAAACTTTTGATTTATTCTACTGACTAAATGTTCAAATTAAAGGCATTATTTAATCAATTGAGTTCACATAAGGCCTCTCATGAATATTTTGCATTAAAAGGCATTCAATATCTTAAAAACTGAAAAATTAATTGAAACTTCATTTAATTTTTTGTTAAGAGCTTTAATGCAGAAAAGCTTGTCTTGAGGCGAAATCCAATTACCGCATCACAAATACATGTAACACAAAAATACTTCTTATTAAGGGCGAGTCCTGTGAATTGAAAATTTGATCATTTGGATCGCGAGGGCATTCATTCTACTTTTAATTTTAGTGCACTAATAAAGAAAATATTTTTTGAATTTTGACTGACATGAGGGCTTTCATTATTAGTTAAATTTGGCCCCTATATCGCGCTCTAACATGAAGGCATTATATGGTAATAATGACTAGAAGTCGAGAAGTGCTCCATAAACTCGGCAGAGCAGAGATCTCAATAATACCTGATGGGGTGATTTCAATCCAGATTAAATATATGTAATGAAAATCCTTATAACGAGAAAAGCCTCACTCGTATAACAAGCAATAATGCTCGAGCACAACACAAAGCTCTATTATATATATTAAGTTCATCGACAGAAAAGCCCTTACATTTATAGTGAACACTAAATTTCTACTATCGATAAAATGAACAACAAATAAATATTGCTTTAAATCATTTAAATGAATTGCTATTATTTAGTATGAAAAATGATTAGTTTGAGAATACAATTAAATTATAGGAAATGAATTTTTCTATTTCTAATGAAGTTCTGGAGCGAAATAATTGAAAGAATTTGAACACAATAATACCGTTATTATAACAAATTCATTCCGCCGACAATAACCAGTAAATTGAGGATTATTTGTAGGTATAGTATAGGCATCTCTCATAGTTATGTTTGATTCTAAGGCATCATACGATCACGATAAGAATTTTTCATTAATGCTCAAAATGTAATTTCTCTGATGCACTGCTAGAGCCTTAAAGGATAAATCGGGAAAGTTATGTATAGTAATCGACTTATAAATTTCAGTCAACCACTTATAAAGTCGTAGAAAAAGATGAATGTCATTACACAAAGCATATCATTTCGATAACTATTCAAATAATTACATACCATTACTATTATTTAATATTCATTTTCAGGTATATTTAGATCAAATAATTAATATCATTAAACTATTATCTATGAAAACATTATTGATATAATTGTTGATATTTCTAAGAATTTGTATTAATTTTGAATAAATTTGTTGTTGAGGTATTTTATCGAATATTTGATTGGTTTAGGTTTTATTCAGGGTTTGGATATGATAAAGATTTCACTCTCTAACGCACAACTGCCGAGAAAGCAATATTATTTGCTTTCCATCTCGTTATTACTAATATAATATAAACGTGTGTAGCTTTACTCTATATAACACTAGAAATTTCGTGTACACTAATATATTTTTAATACTTACTATTCTTGATATAATAACATTTGTGCAGAATCAAAGTCAACTTTAAGTCTCATAGACTTCAAGTAAAACTAAATAACCATTTATTAAAATATTTAAATAAAAATATAATCAATTAATTGGGTCAATACAACTATTTTGAGATAATGATACTAATTATTTTTGATGAAAAGTTTTTAAGATGAATATTTGTTTGGTTTTAAAATGATAGAAAAGCTTCCTTAATATGAATATATAAAAGAAGAAAATGTTCGTATTATCAAAACTCTGGGATTTTTGCTGGCAAAGTAAGGGAAACAAGTCGTCTAACGTAGTGATATACATGGTTCATGTCAAATAAAGACCACTTCTTATACATCAAATGGTATAAATAAATTTCAATAAGTACGGTATAAGTGATGCATTGCACACATTGCTATGAAATGCATTGAGGCTGTCCGTGGTTTCAACTATGATGTTGCTCTCAGTGCATCCTTCAATTACTCAAATGATATCGAAACAAAAAATCAAAAGCAAAGATTTTTTCATGAGAAATAGTGCTTTTAACGAAATTTATTTTAGAAACAGTACAAATAGGATTATTTTAAAAGCAAACACACTATAGACAAGTTTTTTGCCAACATTTTCAAACTTGCAATCGATTGAAATAATAAATGTTTTAGATTTGGTTAAAGCTTTGATTTGATTAATGAAATAATTATCTTCAGCTTTAATTCCAATATAGAATTTTGTCAGGAATAGGGTTTGAGTTTGAAGAACCCTTTCTTTCAGACTCTAAGTTGAGATGAAATGATAAATAAATGATTTTATGAAATTGAGTAAAAAGTAGATAAATATTTAGAAGTTATTGAAAGGTAAGCAAAAATATATTGTTAAACAAAAGGAGACACTCTATGAAATGAAGGAATGAAGAGACGGCTAAAACAACAGGCAATCAACAGTAATGCATCAACAATATAGCCATCTTTGAAATTACAAGAGACACCAATTTTTGATAGTGCACTGAAGACACTTCTTGTATAACACATGACGCAATAGAAGGTTCGAATGGAAGCAATCGATACGAAGTCTTTTTTGAGTATCTGAAACCACGTGAATCTCTAGTTGTCAGACTCTCCTCCCATTGAGAGTGTAGCTCTCACTATGAATGTTAGCGTCACTGCTGTAGTAGCTGTTCAACTCTCATTGCGATCACTTCCAGCTCACAGTAACTCAAATTCATATAAATAGAAAATAAATTCAAAACATATAAGCAGTTGTTGTAATTTCATAGCAAGCCTAACGAGTCAAGAGAGAAATTCTCTCATATTTCCAGTGCATTAGTGAATGTGTTTTTGTGTGATTGTTGAGAAAACTTGTCTCTCATATTTTGGGTATTGATGTTCCATAAGTTGAGAGTTCTCTGACTTTCAAACACTAATCTAATCAAGTGAGAGGGGATAACAATACTCCAAAATTAAGAGTTGCTTTTGAGAGAGTGAGAGAGAGAAAGAGAGAGAGAGTGACATTTAAGCGCTACTTTTGAGGGCTTTGCATAAATATATTTTTCTCTTTACCATAAACTCAATCTTCTATTATTGGTGAAGAGATCCTCTTTATTCGCAATCAACGCCTATTGTGAGCCTTAACGAGTCTATGCTATTGTGGTTTGTCATTGCCTTCAATCATATTCTGAGAACACTATAAGAAGTTACAGTTAAGGCTCCCCTTTCACCAAAATATTATCAAATTTGAGAGATACTCACTGGTACTCAATATAACTGACGTTAATTCAGGTAAAAGTTGAATCAAGAGTTTATTGGCGACCAATTGATGGATCATTAGTGGAAAGAGTGGAGAGACGACCAGATAATCAAATACATTGCCGTTTATTATCAGCAGATATTGACGACATTTCTAACAAATAGCATCTTTCGGTAAGTTTCTATATATCTATATATATATCTAAACTTATATATATGTCGGTATAAATAAAAATATATACTATATAAACATTGATATGCACTTTTCGAGTCACGTTTTTGAGACATAAAAAGCGTATTTTCGTTCAAAGAATGAATGTTGTGTTGCCTGCTTTTTATTAAAGTGCGCTTTTATATTGTATTCGTATATGAGCTGCAACTCTATCTATGAGAGCACTCACTTTTTCTTTGCTCAAACCATCTAAAAAGCATACTAGTGTTAGTGTAATATAATGTGTTTGTGTAGAGACTCTTAAAGTGATTTTTCAGGATATAAAGGCAAGACTTATAATAGTCTTATATTTGATGCGAAAGCGCTATTACTATACTCTTCTTTGACAGTTTTGGCCACTTTCTACGGACAACACCATATTTCAGGATTACTTGCATCGGTTTTTATATTGATAGTACTGTACTCACAATTGCAATATGTTTTGTGACTATTTATATCATAGGGAAAAGAAATTTATTTTATGAATAGAGGAGCTCTCTCTCTCTCTCTCTCACTCACACACACACACACACACACTCACACTCACACACACACTATCCTCTTTCGTGTAGTGTTTTGACCTTAATATACTCAATCTTAACCCCTAACTCTTATCCACAATAATAGATTGAGTGCTTAGATTTATATTCATTAGGTATCCATTCAATGATTAAAGAAAAGAGTAATTTATTTTAACTGAAGAATTTAATGCCTTAATTATAATGATCTGCCAATAGTATAACTGTTTTTAACTGAATAATAAAAGCAATAATAATAAAAATAAACCAAACAAACGATATTCATTTGACTAGTTTGAGTGCCAGTATATAAACAGCGCTATGAAAATAGGGTACAATAAGTTAGCTGAGCCGGTGATAGTAAGACAACTTATTTGATTAGGTGCTGCCTTAACTTATTTGGCAAAATGGGATGCATTGGCATAAACTCAATCTGCATAAAAGAGTTTTTCTTTAGTCAGTGATGAACGCACTGGCAATAAAATACAAGCGATGTATTGCTATAGTTGTATACATTGAGCATAGAGTAAAGTAATTCTGCAAAAGTTAGAAAAGCAATCTAGAAAGATAACCAAATTTTCTCAAGCAATTTAATCTTTCTAAGAGTATTGCCTGACATTGATCCACACGATAGTATAAGTAAAGTAAAGTGTATGTGTAATGTAAAGTTTCATTACAGAGAAAACCACTCTTTTAGGTGCCAGAGTGTAAATAAAGACTATAAACTTGCATTTGCTTTAAGTGAAATGGAGATATGGGCAGCACTAGTGAGTTTGCATTCAATGAGAACATGGGGAGAGAGAGAGAGAGAGAGAGAGAGAGAGAGAGAGAGAGAGAGAGAGGCATAGGCAGAGGAAGCGAACATCTCTTAGTTTATTTTCCCAAATATCCCACTGATATATTAACTGCATATTAACAGTACAACACCATTACTGCTACTCTAACTCTAACAGTTCATCTCCAACTTCTAACTCAGTCTAGAATTAACTAAATTTTGTTTGACTAATATTTTGGTTATTTCTGTTTATCTGGTTTTGTACTTTGAATTTCGAAGACCTCTCGTTGAAAAGAGAGTATAATTTATTCATAAATTAGATTATCATTTACTTTTAAACCTGTAAATTTAATTTTTGTTGCGTTAAATTTATTCATAATTCCTCAAGTAATTGAGAATTAGTTTTTACAATTTAACTCGATTTACATATTAGTTAAAAGTATATGACTTGTAAAGCTTGACTTGTATTTCATAATTTTCAAAAACTACAAAAAGTAATTAAACAACTTCTATTAAATTAGATTAAATAGAGATCAAATGGATTAGAATTTTTCAAAACAAATGTTGGCTTATAGTATACATTAATCGATATAAATTTTTTTGATTTATTGATCATATGTTGATATTCTGTATATGCTTTCAAATTTTGCAATTATCTCGAGTTCTAAGAGTTGAGATGGAGATGAAAATTTGAATACATAGTAAACAGAGAATTTTTATCCATTTACTTATCATTCAGTCATTAAAATAAAATCAGTCATTCGGGAAATCAAAGTATAGATATTTTTTATCTTTTAAAATATCAAAGTTCTCATTAAAATTGAGTTCTCCTCTAACCTTATAATTCAAATTATGACGAATTCATGCCTTTTCAAAAACTTTGTGAATCGATAAACAATTTATAATAAATTTAATATTATTTTATTTAATATTATTCTTTCGTTTAACGATTGATAAATTTATGAGCGTTTATAGTAAACCATCTGAAAATTGATTTTGAAATTATTCCAATTAAAAAAAATAAAACATATTTGAAAATAACTTATTTTTAGATTGATTTTACAGAAGTGACTCTTGAATTTACAGACCTTGACTTTATTATTCGTTCGTGCGTTGAAGAGTTTACCTCCTGAGCTGTCGACTCATTTTTTCATTGCTCGTAAACATTGTTTATTGAAAACATAATTTGCTTGTCTGGACAGATATTCATTTGTTGATCCGTTCCATTATATATACGGGTATTCAAGTCTGTTTCCGCAATTAAATTTCGGAAAAAATTATTTATTGTCAGAGAAATCATAGCTCAGAAGTGTATTACTGGACCCAAACCTATAAGTTTTATTTTCTCTAAATTCAAACTAAAATATATTGATTTTTGAGAACTTTAGTGCTTGAAAAAGATTTTGGTTACAATTCGTTGTTCTTTCCTATGGTTATTTTGAATTGAATAGTTGACGCATATTTGAACAGTTAATTTTGAATATTTGATATTTACTATTTGAGTCAATTTAATGAGTTCAAGGCTAGAAGTTTACATTATTATTTAATCAAATATTTAACACAACTTCTGTTGTAAATGAAAATGAATTATCAACATTATACATCTATTCCACTGAGAAATCAGTTGTGAGATCGCTTATCACTTCGGATCTTATAGTGGATTCATTCCCAATTCACCCAAATTTCCTTCACTCAATCCTTTCTCCCCTTTATAGTATTCACAAAGTTTTCATACAGTTTAATATTATTTTATGCAAAAAATAAATACTATTATAAATACTTAAAATAAATATCTGAAAAAATTCAACGACAAAATTGCGAGTAAATCAAATTCGGTGAAGTGGAATGTAAAGAAGTTAATATTCGGCTACACTTCGTTTTGTCCAAATTAAAAATGTCGAGATTTTTCATTCATATTTTTGTGAATTTAGATTATTTGAATTGAAAAAAGTAAGAAATAATATCAAGTTCGAAAGTTATGAATTTTTAATGTATTATTTTCTAAGGAATCCTTAGGAAAAATGATACTGTATTTCAAAGATCAAATTGAAATATAATTGTTTTGTTTATTTGAAGTTTGAAAATCGGATAAATTTGTTGGGAATTAGAGAACAGGATTCGAGTAAAACAAAGTGCTCCAGAATATTCAGCGAAGTCAACTTCGAGGAAGTGAGACTTTCTTTTAGTGATGTGAACTCATACCTAATAGTTTTAGGACTGAACATGAAAACAATCAGTTTTGATTTAGTAAAATCAAGTGAAAGATATCTGTTTTTAATTGAATTATTTGGTAATTAGAATGAATTGCAATCAAATCCGTTGAGGCTTGAATGGAAAGCTAATGGAATGATGAATATTTTTTCCAACTCGACTGAACTTATAATGGATTATTCCAGTGATGGAATTTTAGATAAATTGAATACATTATTATTAGAAGATTTTAACTTAAGTTGAAGGTATACAAAGTGAAAAATGCGTAAAGATCTAATGGAAGCTTTCTAAACATCATAATAGAAAAAACTCTCTTTGTCTTATTAGCTGAAACATGAGAGAATAGATAGTGCTTTCCTTTTGTGTTAGTTTTGATGCAACTTTAACTTAACGCCTTTAGGTTTACTTAACCAGTTATATGCAACTGCACTTTAAGGTATTGTACAATACAAGAAAAGATGCACTCTTAAGATATACTTCTGTTCATATGGACGCCTTTGCTTTCTCAACCCAATTACAGTACTTTCCCCTCTATTGAGTTTCTTTTATAACCATTGCTCTCCCCCTTCATCTCAATCCAACTCCATTTTGCACGACATGAGAGTGTATTATTGCAATTGAAAGAGGCAGTGGTGGCAATATAAAAAGCAAGATGTGCTTTTATGCAAGTGTTGGCATAATGGCCACATTGCTGTTAGTGTGCATTAAATGAAAAATGCACAAATCCTCTCCATCACATTTATCAGCGCAAGTCTTTAGTATTCGGTTACAAATCTTTCAATCATATCCCATCTCAATATATATTTCTCTTCACCAAAAACATTTTCATAACTCTCAATAAATACAAACTTTTACTTTTATTTCTGCTCATCATAATAGGAGTGAATTTATTTAATTTTTAAGTTCCAACCATTTCTGGAAACGTTTGCTTTTATTATTTCAAAAAGAAGACAATAAAATAGAATGAAGTGAAATAAGGAAAAGAAAATAATATAAATGAAATCTCGAAATAAAGTGTTTTGAGCCAAATTTAAATCCTACGTAAACTTTTTATTTGCTGAAGAGTACTGTTTAAAGTATTGGTAAATAGCTATGACTGGCATTACTATTTCCATTAATGGGTTTATAGAGAGTATCAATGAATATGATAAAAAAGATACAATGAAAAGCATATGCAGTCTTTGGTATGATTGGCGCTGACACACACTTTCTCTTTACTATTCAACAATAGTTTGCAAGTTATATAATACATAAATATAAGCAGTGATGCGTTTATACCCAGTGGTGCCATTTTGTTCACTATAAAACTTGAGCCCTTCTGATGATAAAACTGATAAAAACGCGTTTTTGGTACTTCTTTTCAAATATAATATTACTGTTCACACAGCATAGCAATCGTCGGCGCGTTAACTTTTCGATTATTTACTTTCATGGTCTGTATTATCCTCATAGCAATCAAGTTGCAGAGTTGGCAAATGCCAATTTAGTTCCCTCCACTTCTTCGTCACTTTGGTCTCCCTGTAATGCATATCATCAAATCACACATTGCGCCTAAAATTGGATTCAAGTGTCATAAATGGCTCAACATTCATAAGCTCATCATTATTCATATTTCTCACTAGAAATTGTCATTTCTGGCCTTCACTATCTTTTATTCTTAGCCTCTCAACAACTTGTCACAACTTGACTTTTCCGAGTCATTTCTCAAGATTTAGAAATTAAATTTCATAATCAACTCACAATTAACTAGCATTTTATTTGATTTTCTCTTAAATTTTCCTCAGTTTCCTCAACTGTTTCCTAAGCATTATATTTGCAAACTCTTTATATTTCAATTGAAAACCATTCGATTAGAAGGTCGCTATAGAAAAATAGATGTTCACAGGTTAAGGTCAAATGAATTACTCTTTTAATTATAATGCGGTACTCTGTCAACCGAAATTGAGTTAATCATTTCATTAGAAGATGAGTCTAATATAATATATCAGTTTAGGTTTCAATTTCTCATTTTAACTTCAGTTTTTGAGACAATTTATTAACACAAA
>JAQFZT010001431.1:0-15281 GCA_034696325.1 Camisiidae sp.
TTAAAACACAAATTAAAACGCAAATTGTAATAAGGGTTAATTGTATTAATATATGTGATTGTTGAATAGGTTAGATTATTTAAATTTAAAGTTTTTGAGCCAATTAATATGTTAATCAAATCATCAGAATTATAAGTGATTAAGATTTATCGAGTTAAGAAATTAATTAAATCTTCCTATTTTAAGGAATCAAATATTATTGCATTTTTTATTACTTTAATACTTATTTTTTAAATTATTGGATGAGTATATTGTAGACGTATATCGAAGATATTATTATGATTCTCGTGAAAATTTTAATGAATTCAAATTTCAATTGAACTCATAAATTCAAATAACTTCAACTTTTTTTATCGATTTTGCTTGAATTGCAGAAACTCATATACTGTATAAATCTTAAGCAATATCTTTAAGCTCTCAAAATCATTATCTGTAAATCTTTAAACAAATCCCTTATCAATAGAATACTCTGAATGAAAAATAAACTGCTCTAAATTTGAAACTGATTGGATTTTCCAATCAGTGATATTTGAACAATCATTAAGTAAAATATTTGTTGTGTATGTTTTCTGTTTCTTTTATTCTAAATGATCATAACTTTCTTGAAAAGAATCGTATACTTGAAGAAAATAGCGCTTAATTTTTCCAGTAAAAAATAATTAAATACTCTGTACATCGCAGAAATAATTTTAAAAAGTAATTTGATTTCAATATTATTCAAATACAGTAGACATTAGAGATGTGCACGAGATCTTGTCTTGTCTCGCGAGACGAGATGAGTTTTACGAAAAATTTAATAGCGAGACAAGACGAGACGAGTTGGCATAATTTTTTATTGAAGGATAAGCTTTTTTACTTTGAAGCATGCTATTAAACTGAATTATTTGAACATAAACCATGTGCCCTAATCCATAAATAAAAGATGCATAGCTAGAAGATTAATATAAGAGTTTCCTAAGAGATACGAGCGGTATGCGATACAAATTTTTGAGAAGAGTACGAGACGAGATCGAGTTTCACCACACGAGAACGAGACGAGATGGGATTCATAAAATCAAAAAAGCGCATGTCT
The DNA here is from genome assembly GCA_034696325.1 of Camisiidae sp. NCBI lineage: Eukaryota > Metazoa > Arthropoda > Arachnida > Sarcoptiformes > Camisiidae > Camisiidae sp. The sequence goes on from JAQFZT010001431.1 coordinate 1,073, forward strand.
AGTATGCATATATGTATTATGTGAATAATTTTTTCATATGATTAATCGGAGGTCTACATCATTCTTCTTTGCCTAAGGCTCTAGAGGTGAATATTACTTTTGTAGGCTATGTCTTAAAAGATATATTAAATTTAAATTAAAATGAAATAGTATTGCGAACATGGCTTTTGAAATTTAAGCTTATTTGGTTAAAATTTAAATATAAGTCATGAAGTTTTTACGAGAATTGCTATAATGAGTATTAAAAATTTATGGCTTTGAGAATCCTTAAATATGTCATGAATGAGTTATGAATCAAATAATTAGTAATGAAAATCTTATCACATTTTAAAGATTTTTTTGAGTTTTGATTACTCGAATATTCATCACTAGGAATGTTCATTGGGTTTGGTATTGAAATTTTAGCTCAAAGTTGGGTGTGGGTACTCAAAAGCAAAGTTTAAGTCAAAAATTCCAATGAATAAGTTTTTCTAAACTTTCATTCAGCAAATAAATAAATTTTAAAAAAATAATCTTAAAAAAGCCGGTTTCAAGTTTACGATAATTAATTTATAGTAGTATTATCTCATATAAAATGCAAATGTTTGTAAACCTTTTAGGCATCTCAATAACCCTTTATCTTATTTTCTGTTATACAAGTGGTTTGATATGAAACCAACAGACGATATATATTGAAAAAATTCATGATTACAACAGTCTTCAAAAGTTATAACCATTAATTGAGTATATATTTGTAAATCTATTTATTTTGTTCATGATTAATATCAAATATATAAGAAAATGTCTTTAGATTACATCTTATACTGAAATTATTGCTTTTTGATAAATAAATGTTTAGAGAAGAGAAGAGAAGAAAATAAAGAGCTATGAAAACAAGTTAAGTATATATCAAAACAAATAAGAAAGATAGTAATAAATTAAAATACGTTATTGGAGACACTTTTTATCATTTTAGAAATAATGACAAAATGACATCTGATTAATTGATGGCCAATCAAATCAAAAGTTTCCTTTTCTCTACTAACTTCACTGCTTAAGGAAAGACCTGCTATTTTATTATAATACTTGCATTACTAACAAAAAATTTTGCATCGATTTTGATATTCTTTGAGTGATAGTTTGTGGTATTTAAATGTGAGATAAGAAAAAAATCAAAGCTCAAGTTTAGAGAAGCAAAGGAAATATGTCAGCAAACTTAAGAAGCGAATAAAAACGCCAAAACACACCTAAATCACCGCAAAGTCGGATTTCTCGGTCTCCACACCCAAAACTTGACAGCGCATGTAAACGATGAAAATATGCGCGCAATCAAGCATTAAATTTTAATGAATCAATAGTAGAAAGTTATCAAATGGCAATTCATAAAACTTATGTTCAATACATAAACTCTCTCTCTCTCTCTCTCTCTCTCTCTCTCTCTCTCTCTCTCTCTCTCTCTCTCTCTCTCTCTCGCAACTAATCCATCTCATACTCATTCATTCATCTGATTTGCTGATACACTAGATTTTACAAAATAATTGGCTAAAGAGAAAGTCATATAAAGTATAATTTGATTTCTGAGGAATGGTTATTATAACTTATTAAACACTAAATTGAAAAAAATTGTTAAATATATTTTATGAAAAGGCTAATACTTTATTATTAGACAAGATTAGAAGATATGCCAAAATTTCTGAAAAGCTGTTTGAGTGCGCACTAAATTCCCGCTGTGTTGGAAATTAATGGGTCAAAACAAGAGTTGCTAATCACAAGTTTTCGATTATCGAACGCGAGAGAAATTGCATCCATTAGTGCCCTGCCCTCATCACTAAATGACTAACGTGTACAAAAGTTATTGAAGATCATTCATAAAGAGTATAGAAGGCATAATTATTTCAACATTAACACCATGACGAACAATCATCATCATTGCCATAAATTTGAGGTTTAATATGATATAATGTGAACATCTTATGAAATGATGGCAAAGGTTGAATCTTAAATATCAAAATAAGATGATTGCTTGATATGAAGATCATTTACATTAAATTTCAGTTTAATATGAAAGTTCGCCGATTCATAAAATTGCAAAGAAACGCATCTCACTTATTAAAGAGCTCTTGAGGTTAATGAAAAATAAATTAAACTCATAATACATGAGTTAAAATAGAAAAACATAACTTAAGTCTGAAAACTTATAGCAGTAGAATATGAAAACTTACAGGAAGTGTTACCTCTCATAACTTATTCGTTTAATATTGAGCTTAGAAATTATCTCCAGTATATTTATTTTAAATTATATGGAGTATTGTCATCATTATTGTAAGAAATAAGTTATGCATTCATTTGTTTTATAAATGCAAAATCAGAAGTAGTGTTTAGATAATTATTAAACTATTATTAGACGAATTAATGAGAAGTGACAATAAAGTTATATAATGACTGAATGTTGTTAACCATCGAAAAAATTCTCTGTAAGATCTAATGACAAAATCCATTAAGAAAAAGTAGAATTTCTTCGAGAGGTAAAAAACTACACCTGTATATAAAGGTCAAATGTCTGTTTTAAAAAAACATCATTGACTTTCTAAGACATGAATGAACTTCTGAGAAAAATACTTTATTTTGAATACTATTCAAGTGAGTACAGGCATACCTACATAGAGCACAGATTGAATAAAGACAGGAAAAATTGAAATGAAACTATTTATTTTGAGCATTTTGTCACAAAACCACAGGTAAAATAATTAAAGTGTTATTGAATGACTCGAACTGTCTCCTAAAATAAACAATATAATCATTAATGGAAAAATTATGACCAAACAAACGTCAAAAGAGGAATACAAATTGTCTATTAATTAGAAGCCACCAACTGTTAATTGTAGTATTTTTTACCACAACAGTATCACATCATTTAATAGACTAAAAAAGTCAAAGTCAAATGTCAGAGTCATCGCTCGCAGCTATTTTCAAAGTCTAGAATCTGTGAAAATATTTTTCTTAAGATTACAAATACTTTAAAAGTTGAAAATCTATTTAAATCCTAATTTTAACGCTTTAATTATAGCAATTACTAAAAAACAATTAGAACTATTAAAGATTAGATAAGTAGCAAAAAGAGAATTTGAAGATTTGTAGTTTAGATCATTTGTGAAACTAAGTTTATTAACTACTAATGTGAGTAAAACAACCAACACTTGCTATTTGAAGCTTACAATACTTTGTATAGAAGATTTCATGTTAGAGTTTTAATTCATTTCTTAGGAGTCAAGATAAAAATTCATTGATATCTCATCAAGAAAAATATTTCATTATTTGACTCAATAGGAGTATTTTTTGTCAGTTTAATACGAAAATTTAAATAAAGTAATACTTATAAACATAATTCAAATTCTGTTGAGAACGTATAGATTTATACCACTATTAGCATAAATTTTTTTAGTTTAGTTTTTGTTTATATTTTCTGGTCTCTATATGCTAACTAGTAGTTAACGTTGAAAATTTCGCGTAAGTTATGATTTTTGGGTTTAAATTACGCGTAATTTACGCATAAGTTACAATAGACTTAACGTTAAAATTTTCGTTTTATACTGTAAAATACTGTAAATTTGACAACGTTACTAGTACAAATTTTACATGAAAAATTACAATTTAAATAATGAGAATTAGAATGATAGTTTAGCTTTAATTAATCAAATTAAAAGCAATATTAAGAAAAATTATTTACTAATTATTTCACTAAATCAACAAATAAATAACTAATAATTTGATATGTAAAAGCTATGAAAAATGATAAATTAGAATAAAAAAGTTTCGATTTTGTTAGTACATTAAGTTTCTCTGGTCCCTTCATGTTAACAAAATCGAGGAGTTACTGCATAAGACTGATAGTGAAACTGATAGTTTTGCTCTAAATTTTTAAAGAAAAACTCCTACTGTATGTTCTTATTATTATTTGATTTTTATGTGTCATTACATGATCAGGATGTGAAAGTACAGATAGGTCTTTACCATTATTGAGTGGCTGTTACATTAAAGTTTTAACATTCTATGTGCGAAAATAAATCAAATGATCCGACACATGAATTTTGTTCATCTAAAATGTTATCATAACTTACTCAATGAAATTCTAGTATCAAATGCTTTAACTATTTAAACAGTTATTAAGACTATTTAAGTTGAATTTTATATAAAATGATAAGAAAATTTTTTAAATCAAAAGTTATTCCAGAGAAATTTTGATTTAAAGTTACTTTTTATTTATAGATAATTTTTCTCTGAAAAGATTATATAGTATTAAATTAGTGTTCGATAAGGAATCATCACATTATGCTAAAGAGGTAGAGATTATGGGAAATTTGCATTTACATTTAACCATATCAGCGTCTGCTGAATCATTATGAGTGTAATCCATTACACTTCTGGTACCTTTTTTACCCCATAGCATGACTCCCCGGGTTTGTTGTAATAAGATTCTTGTCAATCAAGGCGTAGCGACTTAAAAGCACTTTAAATAGATAAATCCTTCATTCATTTAACCTTTAATTTGCTATCAAATGAACGCACTTTCGAATCATATTATAACTAACACAATAACATCGATTTTTTTTAATCATAAATGAATTCCAATTATCAAATTATAGGAAAAAGGGGTTTAAATAAACGAATATATAAAGTAAAAAAAAAGTTTAAAGATAAAAAGCTGAATTAATTTGGATAAAAAGCACTTTTGAAACTTAATCTTTATAAGTGAATAATTACTTTTGATAAAAAAGGAAAATGTTCCACAAATATTGATCTAATAAATTCACTACTCTATGTTTACTTACAGTAAGTTCAGTGGAATCATTATGTTATAGATCTTATATCCTTTATTAGTGTAAGAATGGAAAAACAATATTCTATCTAAATGGAAATCATTGGATACAGGTTTGACTGTTCTTTACTCAAACATATAGATTGCTTGGTATGAATGAACTCTCAATGCTTCAATATATATTCCAGTATTGTACACATCTGTACACTTCAACTACATTAAAAATATTCAAATAAAATTCTGAGGACAAGTATCTTATCAAAGGAAATGTTGGATTTGCAAAGGAATAAAACATCGATAACTCATAGATAAATCATGATTAAGAGTTGAAAAGCGTTTAATAATTATCATTAATTTCATTTATAAAAATTGTGAATAATTAAATAATGAATTCATAGATTTTTTTGCGATATATTCTATAAATAGGATAATGCTTTATAACTGAAAACTTCAATTTATTTCAAACGACTGAAGTCTAACTTCCGAGTTTGATTGCCTCTAACCGGAGAACTTTTATCTCTATTTTAGCCCTAAAAGCTGAATATAATTTTTTTTATCAAATTTGAGTCTTTCTTCACAGGATTTCTCATTAGTTGAATTTGAGTATAAAAAATCAGATGTTGGGTTAGCCCTCTTTTTTATCAATACTATAATAAATAAGATTTGGGTAAATTATAAATGAGTAACTATTCTTAAGAGTAGCGATAAAGGGTGTCAAAGAATAAGTCAAGTTACTAGTGATAAATCACTGCTTTATATTAATAGTGTATCAAAAAATTAAAGTAGTTTCATGATTAAAAAAAGCACTGTTGGGTCAATAAAGTAGTAAATAATATAACTTAAATGCAAACATATATCCCCCGCGATCAACATATAGATCAGAAATAGTGGGCCGGAAATGCGAGGTAGCGCTCAAAAAAATAGTCAAATAGACAAATGATGCTTATATTGATTATAGTGTAGTTTATTGAGAGCATAATATGTGGGAGATATTGAGGATGAGTTTTTAATGTTGACTTAACAATATATAACACGAATGATAACAAATTTTGATATTCAATATAATGCTTGAAAAAAATCCTGGGAAGTACTCTATGGTAAAAAATATGTTAGTTATTAATAAAGTAGTTTAAGTGTGGGTGATATGGCTTATAAAATATATTATTACTAAAATAAGTGACTGGTTGTCACTGGTATGAGTTTCATTATATTAACATATTTTATATTTATGCTAATGTTGATTATATTTCCGTTTTTAGCATAATATTTTATTTAACTAAACAAACATTAGTGTTTAGTTTATTTTAAAACATTGCATAATAAGTATAAGCATTATTTTTAAGAAAAAAACAATTACCAAAAGTCGATAAATCACTGGATTATAAGCAAAACATCATCAAAATGTTAAAATTTTTACATTTAACTCTTTATCAAATCATTTTTATGTTATTTGAATCAATAAATTATATTTGAGTACTGCTCCTTACTTTATCAATTGCCTGTAAAAGTGAAATATTTTCATTGCATGTTCAATATTTTTTACTAAACCCATTAAGTTATCTCCTAAAAATTTTTTTGCTTAATTCATCAAAATCGGAAGTCTGCCACTAACTCGATAAAAATTCTAATATAGAGTATTGAAATATGATAAAAGATAAAAAATTAATTAAACTCAAGTTGAACAAAAATTTAAAAAAGAACTTCTAAAAGATACAGCACATTTAATGGAAATGTAAATCACGTAGAATTTATCGTTTTAAGTTCAATACTTCGATATGATATACAATTTTTACCTGAAACACATATTTATAATGCGACACATTCATGAAGGTGGTTCATTCAAATGAATAATGGTTTGAGCTTAATGAATAAAAAAGACAATTTATCACATTAAAAAATAAAGGGTAATCGTATAATCAATCAAAAAAATTGTTCCCTAATTCATCCCAAAAGATGAGACAACATTATCAAAATCAAAATTGTTTTTCTCTATGACTGTAAGTCTTATAAGCATTACTGTGAAGATTTATGTCTCGCCTCAATAACCTAATCCAACCTCATCGCTGGGATTGAAGAACAAATTTAATTGACTCATTTTACAATAGATAATTACATCTTTTATATTTTCTTCTGGTTAGTGATTTTAAAATTTTATACTTCAACTATATTTAGATGAATATTTCGTGTTTAAACCAAATTTACAGTAATAATAAAATCTTTTTTATGGTATCATTTTAATTGTTAACCAAATTCCTAAAGCTAACTTTCTTACAAAATTAAACGATATGCTTTTTGGATATAAAGTGTTATACATGTGTTTTTGTTTACAAACATTATTTAAAGGCTGGATAACCTTTTATATTGAAAAACAAAGCGTTTATTATATAGTAGGAAAGCATGCTTTAGGCCATGGCAAAAATATACCATAAAAGAGATTTTATTATTACTGCCCAATACAAATATTGGCCATTTTTATAATGAATAATGAAAAGAGTCTTCATAGATATATTAGTCTATATATTAGTCATAGATATAGGCATTATTTTTTCACTGTATACAGAAATTCAATTTTGAAGGTCTGCTATCTTTGAGTTATACGGGTTAATCCGTTTTTATATAATTATGTTTATATTAATAACAGTGAGTATTTTTATATTATACACTTTAATGATAATTCAATCTCAAAGGATAGGCAAACCTACTAAATTGAAACTAATTGTTTCAATAAAATTTGGCTTAAAAATAGTTATATCACATATTCTTGAATATAAATATTTGCAGATATGGGTCATGAGAATTATGATAGAATTAACTAGAAATAAATACAGAATTAATTTTCATAACTTAAAAATAAAAGCTATGTATTGAGAAAGAAAAATAAAAATCCTTCATATAAAAAATTATGTAAATCATAAGCAAAAGTACAATAAACTCAATGAATTGCTGAATATTGAAGGCGGTATTAATAAGTTGAGCAATCTTTGCGACCATCAATCGAAAAATAACAATTTAAGTTTTGAATACTAAATTTTTATGACATTAATTGAGATTATTCTGGAAAACTAGAAGATGTTGATTCGATGTTCTTGTCTCTTAATAGGTAGTGTGTGGTTGTCAAGACCGGCGCCAACATTTTAAGTGTATATGAGCTCTTTGTAATCGTAGTCTTAATCAAAAAAATTAAACTGAGGAAACTTAACCTTAAGCGGAACAGAGAATGGGTTGACTCTCAATCATGACATTAATAGTTGTGTCACATATTATTATGGGTTTCCATCACTTAACAGTACTCTAATATGTAAACATTTACAGATAGTTTAAAAATAAATCTAATATAAAAAATAAGAAACGCAACGAAGAAGAGATTTATTGCAAAATATTGCAAAATAAATTTGAATTATTGAAAGTGCATTAGTTTTATTATCTGCTGAATAGACAGACTTTGAATATTTAACTATTGCTTGTAATGTGAATCCCTTTAGAAGAAATAATAAAAAATGTATATAAAATTTTATAATGTTTTAAGGTTTTAAGTTAAGGGTAAGGCTCTTACGAGTTAGATAGTTATGTCAATGTTTCAACAAGACTTCATTACTGAAAACATGCGGACACAAAATATAAGATAAAAGGAGTGTCGAATAGGGGCGCCCTTTAAGTGAAAAAAGAAATTATAAGTGATGCTTATGAGAGAAATATGATGAAGAGCTGCTATTTTTCAACAATATGATAGACAATTATTCAAGAAAAACAATATATTGGTGACTAGTCCACGACGAGGGCGAGGGCGGAAGTCAAGGTGGGTGTCAAGGATTTTAATTCTTGCCATCACCACAACAATAATTCCTCAAGTTTACTACAGCCCACGTCTGATTAGCTTAAGTCTTAAGTACAGTTTTTGAGGTGTAACAATACTAAAGCTGCAAATACGGCTCAAGTTAGCAATTAAGGTATACTTATACTCATCAATGCATATTACTATACATTAATTTTTTCAGACTTCAGCAGTTGCACAATTTTAGAGCAAAAATATTCTATATTATAGATACTATACATATATTTCGAATAAGTTTACAATGTATTGCATATACAGTATATATTAAATGTGTTTCAGGCACTTGAAGAATTGATGTGCGAAGAAAATGTGATGCCAGACAACTGTTGAATAATGTTTCAAATGGGATGGTTCGACATCCTATGCATATTCAATTGTAAGCAGTGCATCAATTATCATGAGAGAGATGTTTCTTTTCTTATTTTCCATCATCTCATTCTATTTCGGTATAATTTTTTGGAGAAAATTTTCTTTAAAGTCGATAGTAATCGGGTATAAAATTTTTATTTATTTTTCAATTGAAAATATTCATGAGTAAAAGCATTTAATAGTCTTATACGCAAGGAATTGACACTTATTTTCAATTGTTCAAAATAGAGTTAATAATCAAAGAATACTTTTTTCATTAATTGGCAAAACTTTAAGATTAAAATATAAAATATTCAATAAAAATTAAAAGCCGAATACTAAAGCTTTTGTAAACATTGTGTGCATTATATTGTCAGAAATAGAATAAAAAGATAACAAAACGAATGAACACATCTTTGCACACCTTTTGAAGAGATATAAAAATAATTATAACGGTTTCAAAGTGGTGCCAACATATTATTACAAGAAAAGGAAAGTATGAATTGTTATGCTTTGATATGATAAAAGTTAGTTGTAATTCAAATTTAAATCCACCCGATTTTCAAACAAAGTCAATACCATCTCAATTATGTGAATCCCTATTCCTATTGAAAATTCAATACAACATTTTATTCTGAATCAAAGTATTATTTTTATTGCCATTATTATTATTGTTATTATGATTATTTTGATAACTTTTTCTCTCAAAAACATAGCAAATAGTTCGCATACCGAAAGTAAGCCAATACGAGTCAAGTACTATAACCTAACCTGCGGTGCTATATTGATGGTTACAAAGGCAGTGCTGTTATCCTGGGAGGTCGGGAACGTCCTTATAGAAGCTATTATTAGATTTTTCCTCATATTATATAAGAATAGTTATTATCGAGGATATTTTCAATTCAAAGTGAACACATTTCTTAGTAATGATTATTCATATTATAAGGTGTAATATTAAAATGAAGTCAAGCATAACACAAAACTGAAATTAACATAAAAAATTTTAAAAGTCTATGAGGAACAAAAAATGGACTTCAGATAGATATACAAATCTGGAATGAAAAAGCTCTCTGTCCGAGTCTTTAATTGAAGTGTTTTTTTAAAGCTTCCCAGAACTCCATTTCATGAAGTTTCAAGAAAAATCAAAATCTACTTTTAGATTAGAATCTTTAGAAGAAAATTCACTTTTAATTTGCATTTTTCACTTGAAATTAAGTCTTTCTGATCAACAATAATCAAAAATTTGAATTCTAAGCCAAAAAATTAATAAAATCAATAGACATGTCAATTTTCAAAATTTTGGTCTTTAAGACCTTTTAGAAATAATCACTTCAAATGGAGTAATCAATTCTAATCAAATTCTCGTTTTAAGTTTCAATATCCATGCGATTGAGAATAAGTTGAATTCGTCAGAATAATTAATTTGTTACTTTAATTAGAATATATATTAATTAAATTTCATTCTATATGTTTTAAAGTATTTAGAGTTAATTTTTTTTGTAATAATTTCACCATAAAACTTGAGATGAACTATTTCGATAATTTATTGAATTTAAAATCTAAACTTATTCAAGTAAAACACAAAACTTTACTCCAACCAATTCCGTTCTACAATTGAATATGATCTCAATTAAATTGAAAACTTTGCGATAAAACATTGAAACAGTTAATCTTTATTAGATCAGAATATAATGTATTCATATAAATAATAAATTAATGCAAGAAAAATATGTTGAAATTTATAATTTAAAAATGCATTTATATGTTTAAATAAAATTAAGGACAATAAGACTTAAGGCAAACTTATAAAACCGCTAATAAAAAAGAAATAAAAAAATACAATCCTTAAAAAACATATAGCATTATAATAAGTTTATTTCCTTTTTTCTACAATAATATAATTGGGCATTTCGTTGAAAGATTACTTTTATTATAAGAGGCATTTAATAGTGAATAGGAAATAACATAAAGCCCTTAAGACTAATTCTCAATGGGAGGTATGATTCCAATCAATCTCGCCAATTCTCATCAAATCATTTTTTCTATGTAGTTGTGCTATGTATTAAATTAAAAAATTGGGGATTTGTTGCTCTTTTTCTAGACATGCATGAAAATAGTCTGTTAAAGAAGTTTGAATGTTAGACAAGCATACAATCTTAAATAATAATGAATTGTCTAATTCAATACTAATACTAAATGGATAAATAAATATGATTTTGCAATCATTTATTAACTGTGATCTCAACCAAATGTTTGTCTCACTAGTCAGGCAGAAAGTAATGCCTTTACTTAAGTACAGTATGTGAATGCGCTAATCAATGATCAATGAATATTGCGTTTGACAGGTTAGGGCAACACTGTTATATCATGTGGAGCTTTGTATTGAACCATTATTTTTAATAATCTTTTGCTGATGATGTTTTCTTTTACACAGTCAGTTTTCACAGAGCTTAAGTAACTTTAGAATATAGCTTACAAATTATCAAACAACTAATTGTTCTCCAAATACAGTTTAAGTCACGTCAGGAGTCTTATCCCATCAAAACTAGTTGGAGAACTGTATGAAATCAGAGAATGGCATCAAAAACGTCATTTAGAACTGAGAATCATCAATTTTTTGTTATTTCATAATCTTTCTCAAACTCAAGACCTATTAACGAGTATAGGAAGCACTTAGTTTTGTCCAAATTCATTTTGAAAAAAATGTGAAATTGATCTCTAACAAAGGTATACTCCACACTCTACACAGAAAAATTGATTGTATCATATGATTTGTCTTAGCTGTGGAATTTAATTTTTGAAGTATGCTTAACTTTTTCAAAAACAAGTCTTAGTATCTCATAGTTTACTCATCGATATATTTACTGATAGTACTGAACTTGAAGGGCGTTTCATTCTGCGACAATAGATATTATATTTAATGATTTTCATTTCGATACCTATGATTCGATTGAGTCTACTCATGGTCTAAATAGTTTTAGAGTATTTAAGAGTAAAAAAAGGTTTTTGGACATTATAAATTCGGAGAAAACCAAGTGTAGCCCTCGTATACTCTCTACGACAGAAACTGGTTTAGCTTTCATTTATCGCGAACTGTTTTAGTTGAAAAATAATTTCAACTATTTAATGTGTTTCAGTCTTCAATTTATTCAAAACCTTTTCTAAATTTGTATTCACGCGAATATGCAGTGATTGTAATTCACAATGATATTCAAATATTAAGCTTTATGTATAACGAATTATATTGTATTTTCATTTACGATATAACCACAAATAAGGCGTTTCTAGAGTTGGCATGACTTACAATAGTCAATATAAATAAGTGCACTAAAACTGTAGTCATTATCAAACGAGTTATGATGTAACCTAAACTATTTTATATGATATCTTACATTTTAGAATTGAATAGAACAACAAGTATTTGATCTAATCCACGCCCCATTCATTATATAATAGTAATACAAAAAGTAATGCACAGTTAAGCACTCAATTATTTTCAATCAGAGATGTTTTTCATGTTATATATTGACTTGTAGGTGATTTTCCCAAACATTATACTAATAATGAGTCATTGCTATTAAGCAAAGGTACAAAGTTATGGAAAGTAAATATAATATCACTGCACACAAAAATGGTTATGAATGAGATTCCAATGAAAAGATAGAACACGAGAAAAATTCACTGTATTCAATAAAATTAAAATTGAAGAATCAAAAAATCAAATTTAAGCATATATTTTTTCGAGAGGCTAGAGAACCTCCTTTAGTGTAGCTCTAGTCTGAACTCTTCCCGAGAAAATTGAGGGCTCAAAAAGGCCTGTAAAATAGATGTGCAGGACATAAAATTGCATTAACCCCTTCAAATTCTAAAAATTGGAGGAAATTGTCTCAGAAAATCAATGTATTTCGGACACCTTTGAATTCTTAGTTCCAGAACCTCCCAAAGCATCGAACATATAGTTTAAATTAATGGTAAAACTCATTTTCATTAAAAACTTTAGTTATCAAATATTAAATGAATTTGGTTTATGAGCTCAATATTTTAAATCAAAATACCGGTTAATTAAGTGTTAAAATATAATGATTCACCAATATTTATGACTTCAAAACAAACATGAAAATTGGAATCGAATGCAAAAATTAATTGAAAAAATCATTAATCACTCTTTATCAAAGATTTTGGCATATTTTGCAACTTTTGGACTAACGACAAATAAATGTTTTTATATTTTTATGTTATTATAGATAAGTTATCAAGTATATACACTTCAAGTTGTTCTCGAAGTTCAAATTTGAAGGTTGAAATACAGTACAAAAGAAATATTTCTCAAATATGTCGATTTGTTAATTTTTGAATCAAATTAAATTAATTCCATTCTGAATAGAAATTTGAATGATTTTGTTTTTCAAATAAACTAGAACTTTATCTTGACTGCAATAGTTTCACTTTGAGCTACCCTTAAGTATGAATAATTTTAAATACTAATGTAGTGTCAAACTTTAAAAAGTGATGTCAATTAAATATAAGATCAAATTCATATGATTTTCTATAAGAAATCACTCCTCTCTGATTAAGCAAAATTGGCTTTTGAAAACTTACATAAGTTTATTCGATACTTATGTGTATCATAAACACACCCAAATCGAAACTTTCATAATATTCATAAAGAATCATTATTAAAGACTATGGGCTATATATTTTAATGCCAAATAACATAACATCCTTTGTGTGCAACATTGGTTCAACGTTTGTCTACAACGTGTTATTACCCTAATAATAGGGTTTTGATTCGTTCATTTACACCCTCCATATAAAAGTAGAATATTTTACAATTTAATACTAGAGCTTTATTTTTTACCAAAAGACATGTATCAGTTATGCATTGCAGTAATAAAAGCACATTCAACTGATGTTATGATGAATATAACTGTACATTTGATAGATGCAAAAATAACTAGTAGTTATATTTAAAGCAATGAGAATTAGATTCTATGTTTAGATTATTATTCAATTATAGAATACCGAAACTTATAATATACTGACAGAGCACTGAATTTTATGAATATTTTTCAGCTTATAAACAATTCTCGTTAAATTGGGGTTCAAGATATTTCTTTCATATTCAAATTATCAAGATATTGTTCAATTGTTCAAGATATTCAAATATTACTCTCGATTATTGAATTAAATTAAAGTTACTGTACTCTGGTTTGAGTGAAATATAGCAAAAGTTT
>JAQFZT010001432.1:0-15273 GCA_034696325.1 Camisiidae sp.
AACTCGTACTTTTATAAAGTTTTGTTCAAATATAAATATAATTCCACTGACATTTCAAAATTCAAAGCTTAGAATTATTTCTTTGAACTTCTCTCTATTTGTATTGCTTTGAAAACCACATTTTGTTTGAAATGAGTTGAATAAATGGATGCGTATATAATTTGTATGAACGCAGTATTGAGAACTATTATTATTCCATTAAAGACATATGTATTTTATACTATAATTTAGTTCGTAGTTTATTATCCCAATGATTATGATTAGTGAGTAAATTATTTGAATGAGTCATTGTTGAGGAGCAGTGTTGGCAGTTGTCGTTGTCGTTACCATTCATTTAATATATGAAGCACATCATGAATGCAACATAAATGCCGATCCCTAACGAAACAACCAAAAAGAATGCTTTAATATAAACTCATATATGATTTAACCATTTTTTATTAGAAAATTCTTAGTTAAATATAGTTAACAATAGTCGATAATAAGGCATGATTTTGCAATTTGATGAAAATTGCAATTCCCTATGCATTAATTCGGAGCATTTTTTGACTAATGCACTAGAAATTTCGTAAATTGTTATATACACTGGTTTGTAGGATAGTGTGCAACTGCAACAGTATTGTTCTTCACTTTAGTAGATTCGAACGATCAATGGGTTTCTCATTTTATCTGCCATTATTAATAGAGTGTGTTATGTAGAGAATGACATACCTCTTAATGGCGCGGCCAAAATATATTACATGGAAAGAAAATGTTGAATTAATTCCCAAAAGATGCTCAGATATGACGTTCCATATCTATATAAATGTTGATAGCATTTGAGGTGGTATTAAGAGCACCTGGCATTGCATTATAATTGCTGAATTGTATTTGCATGTAAAGTTTATTCCTATTATTAATATTACTACTCCCTGATGATGGATTCGTGCTTTGAATTTTTCAATTCAATTGTATAATGTTTGCATTGAGTAAACTCTACTCCAAATATATCATATTTATTTCATCATAACAATTCTTTTTAATGCTCTAGAATAAATGAAGTAATATTTGTACTCAGATTTTATTATCAATCGAAAACATGTGCTTTCAGTCCAGCCTAAACTTACTTCCAATACTAAAGCTTTTATGAGAGAAGCATTTACTTTAGGCGCCAAATCAATTCTATTCAATTTGTATCAAATATCCATCACGAAAATATTTGTTCTTTACGAATCACTGAATCCAATTCTCTTTCTCTTAATATTCAAATTCATCTCTAAAACTTTTTATTTGCTTTTCATACAATCGTATTCTCACTAGAACTCTATAATAAATAGAGATTTTATAACAGAAGAGATACTTCTATTGATAGTGTTTATGCTTCAAAGAAACAATACATGCTTCGAATCTTATTTGTCCTCAAATCTCATGAACAATTAATTGCAATTTGACAAAAATTTATTCTCCACATCAGGTTTTATTTCAATTGATCTAATATTTAAACAATAGTTTCGAAACTCAAAGAAAACCTCTTTATAGCACTGATGTGCCGAAGAGTTTTAGTTAGAAATTTAATTGTTCTTTTGCTTCATTTTATTCTCAAATCTGCTTTTATGCATATATAGAAATTTAATTAAGTAGTTTAATGATGATTTTTATTGGTTTACAGGGAGTCATATAAATGAATTCAATCCATTAATAAATATTATCTTTTATATTAGGTTTTGAAAAGATATATCATATCAAATCTTCACAAAACAATATTTCACAGTCATTTCATATACAAGTATATAATCAATACTTTTAATGCTTAAAACCAGATATTTATCCAATTTTATCGGGTAATTGAGACTATTTCTCAATAATTTGAGCGATACTTAATTTTAGAAGATTAATGAATTGCTCTGATGTTGAGTTAAAGATTGGGCTTTAATGGGATATAACATTTGAAGCATAAAAGAAAGTGCCACTACTTGAATGTTTTAAAGAAAAGTTTTGGAGTGTTTATCTTGCAATATGCTGTGCATATATGTCTATCGGGTTGAGACTCATAATTGCTATGCGAAAGACTTATTCCCTATTTGGTAGATAATAGAGCTTCATTTATCATGTTAGATGATAGCAGTTTAAGTTTATTCAGTTGGTTAGATATGAGCCATTAGGATCTTAGAAGCAAATCTTCTCTTACTTTCATACCACTGGAGGTATTCAGCAATAGTATAGGTAAAGAAAGGTATGAGATATAAGACATTTGCAACCTTTGCATAAGTTCACAACAACTTTACAACTATGATCCACTTTATCCATTGATGCCCTTTCGCTGCGATACGTGCATTAGCAGTCGTTTGTAAATCCTTTAGTGTCATAATGATATTGCGATTCTCTCTCATCGCAAATAAGCTGTTGACATATTCTACACAAACCCGAGTAATGCCAGAAAAGTTGCGGTCATTTAGTTTTTAGCGAACTTATATGTCACTTAGTATTGCCCAGAGCTCACTGCCATTAATTTGGGCTAAACTTTGGCATTGCCTTTCATTTCTGTTCTCGATCAGCACTACTACTTGTATTGATAGCGAGTAATTTCCTGGGGCTCCATAACGGTGTGCCATAACTGTGTGATGCAGTCCAATACCAGTCCCCTTACGAGACTTTTAATGTACGTTTTCAACATTTATGATACAAACCTTTACTTTGAGAGCAGACTTGACTCTACTATTTGATGATATACTCATAAATTGCTATCAGCTATTTCTTATTTAGTGCTGCACTAAAACTATAATTGTTATGAGTGTCAAACAATAATTCTCGTCCAGATATATGTCAATGTTTTCCAACTATTTCAATGCCATTTCTTTTTATATGCCTGAAGATTTCATTTCCAAACAAATTTCGTTCCAAAGTATGAATCTTGAAATTAGGATAAATAGTTAAAAATCTATTCTCTGATAGCGGTATCATATCTTTAATGATTGTGAATCGATTTTGTGTCAATCGTGATCCCCATTCACTTCACCAAAAATAGAGTATTTGAGACTACATTCGTTAAGTACGGAGTTTGGCATTTGGTTGAATAGGTACTAAACGTTTATTTTGCTTGAGTAACTTGACACCTAATCTTGAGCCGATGACTGATGAGTTGGGACCACCAAAAGTGAAAACACTTGTACCCATTTTTATTAAGGGCTAATTTTAAGCAGTGATAGATTTTTAAAGAAAAGTAATGAAAATCTTCTTTAATGAGCTTTAGTGACAACTTTGAATAAAATTGATGCGATAACAAGACTACTAATGGCAACTATTCTAATATTAACTCTTGATTACGGAAAAATGTCATCAAACCTAATCATCTCAAGGTTTCGATTATAAAAACTCTATTAAAACAAATCCTTGTCTCGTATAAGAGTTGCAACGAATCAAATTATTTTTGTAAATTTATTTATGGAATAAGTTTATTAAGTTTGAGCACTCATAGAGTATCATTTCTTATGTCAGCCCTATTATGAAATTAATATCTGCTTTAATGTTAACATTTGTTTCGTAATATATTTGTAACAACGAGTAAATATGAGCTACACTTCTAAGAGTTATTTGATTTCATGCTTTTATAGCTAATCAATAGAACATATAAAGTTCGCATTCACAACATGTTCTTATTAATAAATATCACAGAAAATTATTTCCAACAATGAATGCGTTGATTCGAGTGCACTATTTCTAGCTCATAAACCAAAATTCTGTTCTCAGCCTTATATGTAATGCATTAAACACTAGAAAGTAGTGCTCACTTCATAAGGAAAAACTAATATAACATCATATAAATATTACTTCTATCAAAACCAGTTCTCATTATTGATCTTTTTGTTCACAACAATTTTAAAGTTCAAAAGCTATGCCACAAGGTTTCGAAAATTCGACTTCAGATCTAAATTCTTATTCTATTGTCTGTATCTTTGAGTTATATTTTGATTAAATCTTGAAATTATTATCGCAATAAAGTTTATATTTTTGTGATTTGAAATTAAAATTAAAGTGCAGTTTATATTCCAGTACACGATTACATTGAAAGCAATATAATTGTATGACTAAATCTGTGCGTGTCATCATTTTTTGCACACTTATCGATCCTTCAGTCACGTTACAAATAGAGCCCCATTTTTATATAATATTTTAATTTTGGAATTCTCTTGCATTTTTCATGAGTACTTTTAATCTATTCATTTAAAAAATTTCGATCATTTAAAGGATTCTTGGACTGTACAGACAAGAAATAAATTCCATGTTCTATCTCTTATGGTCTAATCGATAGTGACTAGAATTTGAAGCATGGAATTTGTTTCTTGTCTGTACGCATTTGGTATTAACATAGATTATAATAATTTATAGAGAAATGAATTTTTGCTGCTCACATATCCCAAAGCGATATCACAATTTGATGATAAAACAAATTGATAAATGTGCTAAAGTTTACATGAATTACCATTTGGATTAATCCAATACATTGAAGTATAGTTTTGATTTCTAGTTGCGTTTCTCCAGTCACAGGGAGAAAGTGTATTCGGCATCCAATCCGTATCACTGTCTAAAGATTCTAATTTAATATACAAAGAGTTGAGTGTAATGTAAATTAAATTAAATTAAAATGTAAACAAAAATCTCATTATTTCATGTATTGAAACAAAGTGTCTTTTGGGCAGTCATAAGAGGTCTAAATTCTATGGAAAAAGACATTCCGGAAATGATGCAGATTTATAAGGGTTTAACGATTCATAACCACTACTCAATGCTCATTTGATCTGTATTTATCACTGGATTTTCCGGGATCTCTGCATATCTTTTTCGATAAGTCATTTTCTTTGATTTATCGAAATTACTTAAGATTTCTCAAATTGTTATCTCATTCTAATTTTTGATGTTCATTATTATCAATATTTATCTACCGCTCATGTCCTGCTCTGAAATTTTCGCTTCCGTTAGACCTCTAGAGATTTCTTTATACATGTATACCTTTTAAGACTATTTTCTCAATATTGCTATAAATCAATATTTTTTGCAAACTTGAAAGGATTCAAAATTCATATAGTATTACATAAGATATTGAATTTCATATCATTATGAAAATACAGAACTTGCATACATTATATGACATGAATTTAATTAATTTATAAATTTAATTCTTACGAATAACAAATCAAGACATTTGAATATGAGCTCTCTTTGCCCGATAATTAGTATTCGACTATTTTATGATTAGATTCAAAGACAAATATTTTCAAATCAATTCAATTGTAATGAGTTTATATAAGAATAAAAAAATTTTAGTATTTATTTATTGATGAGACTAATAATTAATAGAAAACATTTTCTGATCTCATTTTTTGATCATAAGAATTTTTTTCGTTCTTTGACAATAAGTTTTAAGAATTTTATCATTACTTTGAGAATTGAGATAAAAATGAAATTTTAAACTTAATGATTAATAAAGTGCTCAACCATTTATAATGATAAAAATGTATTAATTCATAGCATAACCCTCAGTATTGATTTTTGAAAAAAACTTTTTGATCAAATTGAATAAAACCTTTAAAGATTTATTATTACTAATTGAATAACTAATATGTTGTAAGAGAACAAATTGCATACACAATACTAAAGAAGAGCAATAATTATTAATAGAATTTGAGCTATTGAAATATAACCCTCTCTTTATTTATAAACTCGAACTCTTTTCTCGTTTTTAAAGGTTTTTTTACATTATTATATATTTTACATTCTATAAATAAATAACATAATATATTAGCCAAAACCAAGCCTTGCGAACAATTTCCTGTATGAGAGCATCGCCTCTTTCAGGCATTGATCCAAAGAATAAGTTAAATTCAAATACAAAACACAAAATACTAATTCTTAGATTCTTGGAATTGCCACAATTTCAATTTTGTCATAATTAATATTTATTACAAAATTTATGTTTTATTGACATTTTAACCTTCATTTAATAAGTTGTACTAACAGTTATAGTGGTGAATATGAAGGACATGTAAACACAAGAAAGACTTATTCTAATGGAAATGCGATTGGCTATTATGTAATAAATAGTGTTTACCTTCGGAGTAAAGCTTAAAATGAGCATTTGTTAAGTTTTGTGCTAATAGTTGAATAGAGAATTGAGATGAAATTGTACCCAAAACAAGTTAAAGTAGAATTATTGGATTTAGTGAAGAGCATAAGCCAGGGATGTCCATCAGCTCAGCTTTGGGGTATTTCCCAAATTTTAGGAAAAATTCACTAAATAGCAAAGGGAAACCAAAGTAACATTTTTCTCAAGTGCCGACATAGCCAGGGGGTAAAAATCAGACCAGAAACAAAATATGCTGTGTTTTTGTAATCTTTTGATAAAATAGAAGATTGATCAAATGTTTGAAGATTGATATAATGTTTGAAGATTGATATAATGTTGACTAAACAATTCCAAACTTCAAACTTCTTTAAGCCTCTTTTTTTTAATTATACGAGTAATCTTTTTAAATAGCGGAATAAAGGTCTCAGTACAAACTCAAACTCATGCTAAATGAGCTCATGCTCTTCACTAATTGGATTACTTTTATTAAAATTTCTAACTTTGTAAAGGAGAGTATTCTCTATATGAGAGTGATTAATGAGAATAATTATTGCTTTTGTTTAATGGGTTCTTTATTGATAATTGTTATCATCTGTTTTACTTTTATAAATTTTTTTTAATGATAAGTCACATGCAAAAGTTGGCCATTTTCTAATTTAAAGTTTTAATCAAATAACTCTCAATCTTTTAAGAAATTGTTTCTAATTATTTCAATTTGTCCACTGAATTGATTCTTTTCTCTCTCATGAGTATATACTTCCATGAATTGTAATAAGAATTGAATTTATAGGAATCTTATGATAAGATTCAATATTATTGTGCTTTATTTGAAATAGAGGACAGATATTCTATAAGAATGTAATACTGAGTTAGAGGTAATAGTGTTGGGGCGCGTTTGGGCGTAACGACAAAACTAATCTCGTGATAATTAATGGACAAATTGAAAGTATAGAATTATCAGAAAATGCTATACACTTATTTTGGGCTTTGATTGTCACCAAATTAGTGGCTAAAATTGGTAGTTGTCAGACAACGATAAACCACAGCTAAACTTGCATTCAATTCCATATTTCAATAACAACTCATACAAGAGTCAAGAATGAAAGTTAAGTGAGCTATAAAATTGAAAGAATCGATGTTTGATTGTTTTCTTGGAATTTACACAATAGTTTTCATCAATTCCAACATGAAATTTTTTCTAATATTTTTAGAAAGTCTGAATTATTATGATTTTGACAGCTTTTTTGTTGTTTCTCTAAACTTATGCTTTAATTGAAGTTTTTAAAAAGTTTGTTTAACTTGATAATTAAACGATTACTGTTTATATAGAAATAAATAGGCGAATGCCAACATTCACACTCAATCAACTCCTAGCTTAAGGGCTAATATGTCACTCACATCTATTTATACATCATATAATGAGGTATTAATCATACAGAAAACATAGGACTGAATAATAAGTTCAGTATAAAGTTAGTTATTGTCAGAATAATAAGCAATATTACAGAATTGGATGAGTTTGTTGAGTAGGGTCTGCTCAATAATTGAGTGGCTCTGAGCAAAAAAGCATGTCATAGACATTTGTGATAACAAAGTCAAAGAGTTGGAAAATTTTAATGAGATGAACAGGAAATAGTTCTGTTTTATTACTTTGTGTACAATAATGTCGTAACAAAATGTAAAACAATTTCATCAATTGAGCTCTGATGTAACTTTCATCTTAATCTTATTGATCAACTTTCGGCCCTATCTATTTGCGATCTTTGATCTTGTAATTAAAACTTATTTCCTGTAATCTATTATTTATTATTCGATCTAAATTAATGAGAACTCAGTGTTTTGCTATAAAAGTACATAAACTCATAGTAGAACTCTATTTCTCATTTAATACTTTGTGTTTCTAAGAGTAAATCTATAAAATTTCCAGTTGAATAAGTTTATTAGATTCGTGTTTCGCTGAATAACTCACTGTAGAATCAATTATGTTTCAGATCGAGTTAGGCTGTACTTTATCAATATTGGATATCAAACATGAATGTGAATTTCCAATTCTTACAGTATTTAAGTTTAATATTGCAAACAAATAATTGATTGGACTAAATATTAATTTACTTATTGTTCCGAAACATTGATTTTTACCCAATCATTTATTAAGAAAACATTGAACGCACGTCACATCATATCAAACAGTTTGGCTCCTGATTTGCTCTCATTAATAGATACGTTTTAAGGTATTCTCAAATAATTAGTGTTGAAAGACATGAATAATCATTAGTTAGTTTTCGTAGAGTATAAATCTTATTGCATAGAATTTCTTATTCGACGCTCTCATTGAAATTCAAACCTAATGAAGTGGGTTTGCATCTGGATGTGCACACGTTCAGTAATCTTTGTAATAGTAATGAGTTGGCATAGTTTTGTCTCGAATGCCATACCAGATGCTACTTCTGGTTGTGCTTATCTTCCATTTGCAACGCTCATAGTCTCACATGCATGTATGCATCAAATATGCTTAACTTTAGTGTTAAGTAAATGTGCGCAATAAAGAAGATGATATATAGAATAAAATGTCATGACTAACAATAGGGATGAGCAAACATAGCAAAATATATATCCATTGTGTTTTATATTGTGAGCATGTCTCTGCTACCAACCGAACCGAGAGTTTCTTGTCTTACACAATTGCCAACCGCTGTCCTATTTCTCATCACTTCACTGAACGGCGACACTACTCATCACGAACGACAGCTTTAAAATTAAGTTCTTTCAATTCTCAATTACTGTCTAAGTTTAATACTAACTTTCAGTATTTCTTATAACTTACTCTAGTCTTTACTCCCACTCTATTGCAGAACCTAATTATTAGTCAATTTTTAGTCAATTTCAAACTTCACTATTTCTATACTTTTCGATCAAAGTATCAAAACAGTTATTAATGCAAATTATTTGGAATTAACATTTTTAATTATCTCTCTATTTATAAACTTATCCTTTTTATAACGTAATCCTCATTTGATTGTTCGATATCTGACATCTTGTATTAAGTCTTTAATTTCCCTTATTTTATAAAACAATGATCAAGTCATGCAATAAAAGTAATCTAAATCAGAATTATATGCTAATGAATGACATTTGCTTTGAACTAGAAATTTGTTTAGATTTCATACAATCGTGCCTTCACAGTATTAAGACATGATTATCCTGTTTTAATTATGAAATTTGAAATTTTTAACATCATGTGACCATTTTGTCAAGAAATTTATTAAAATTGGGAGAAATAATGACAAAACAGACATTTTTGTAACTATTGATGTTCGTGTTGCACATTTGTATGTGAGGCACACTATTTGAGACTAGAATATATTAACGAATGCAAGTTATTTGAGTGAATCTAAAATTACATTTTCCATTTCAATTCAACAAATTCGAGTAGAGAAGAGTGAAGTCGATTTAAATTATAATCCAGACTAAGTCTAGTTTTGCATTCATCTTAATAAAGTTTCACATTTGCTCAAAATTCAAGTTATAATTAAAAAGTTTAACCCAATCAAAACAGAATAGTTGTAACGTCTGTGTTGTCGATGAAGAGTATTCTCACTAATTATTGTCGTTGCCTTCTATAGCATTAAATGCCTATTATCTCTTCTCAACCAGATATATATTGAATAGAATATATACAGTGAATCATTACATATACAGTCCTGTAGCGGATTATATCACCCCAATTGCAAGCTTTGATTAGCTCATAAACAATCTTCTCTCTGCACTAGTTTATTGATCTTTGAAAATGTTGTAAAGTTGTAAAAGTAGTAAAAGTACTGTACATAGCATTTTAATGATGCGTTGAGTGATATTTACAGAGACACTTCATCCGAATTTAGTGGTTGACAGCTTCTCACTTTTTACGTTTCATCAATTATTTCTAAATAATGGCTTATTTATGTTAAATCAATATTCTTCTGTCGAATTATCTTTCTCTTAAATTTTCTTTATTTATTCCATTAATTCTCAATCGCGAGTCAGTTAAAGCTTCAGATGATATATATATATATATAAGAAAAATAAAGCTGTTTTGTTTAATTTAATAAACTTTTGCCATAAAGTTTGAGTTGAAATTCAATGATAAGTTAAATGGAATTTTTTGAATTACAGGAAGTCGGAAGTATTATTGGCAAAAAAGGCGATAATATTAAAAAGTTTCGCGAAGAGGTGAGTACTTGTACCGAAAATGTAGAATATATTGGATGATAAAATTGAAAAAGTGATAAATGTAAAATTGTATGTCTAGAGTGGTGCCAAAATAAACATATCAGATGGTTCGTGTCCAGAACGTATCGTAACTGTGACCGGTTCTACTGAAGCGATTCTCAAAGCTTTCTCTCTCATTTCCCGCAAATTCGAAGAAGTAATTTAAAGAACAAAAAGAGATTTAAGAGAATATAAATTAATGAAATTGTTTGAATAATCGATAGGATGTCCAAAATAGTAGTACTCCCGGAGCAACAATTGCTAACAAGCCTCAGGTGACACTACGCCTGATAGTACCTGCCAGTCAATGCGGTTCTCTCATCGGTAAAGGAGGCGCTAAAATCAAAGAAATCAGAGAAGTGTGTATTCAATTCAAATATTTAATTCAACAATTTCTCATAATGGGAAAAAACAATTATTTCTATCATTAATTTGCAGATAACTGGAGCCACAATCCAAGTCGCGAGTGAAATGTTGCCCAACTCTACAGAAAGAGCTGTCACAGTATCGGGTTCTTCAGAGTCAATTACCAAATGCATATACCAGATATGTTGTGTTATGATGGAAGTAAGTCATTATCATTTCTTCATTTCACTATTTAATTGTCATCTGTTTCTCAAAATCAAACGTTTACATAAAGGCCGGCAATTCAAATAAAATATTTAAGATATCGATGATTTAAAGTAATGATCACAAGTCACAACATTTTGTTGACTTTCAAACTTATTAAGTTGGAAAAAATTATTATTTAGAACTTTGTTTAGAGAACTTGAGTTGATATTGTTTATCAAAATGGAACTGATTTTCATTAATTTTCTTGAAATGATAAACTTCTAAGTATCAAAATATTGATCTAATTTTCTGATTAAACTTGCCTTCAATGGTCTGGCAAAAGCTGAACAAATTTGAAAGAAACTTGTTTTTATTAACATTATCGATGATAATTAAGAATATACTAATGTCTAAAAATAGATCATTTATTTTATGGCTTATTTAGAAAATATAAACCTTTTATTTGATTTGTTATGATTTAAATTGACACTTAATTGTAATCCATAATAAACTTAGATTAGGGTTTCGAATAAAGTTTATATTTTGTCCTTTTTGATTGGTTTACCAGAATTTTAAGATTTTCAATCCTAAAATTACTAGAAATGTATGTTTTTAGAAATGAATAATTTGTCTTAAGTCAACATAGACGAGAAGTCCATAAAGTGCTTAATTGAACTCATTTATTGTGATGGTATAATCAATTAGACTGAATAAACGCATTCATAAATCAATCGATGATTGCAAGAAAGTGTCCTTTCAAGAGTCGTTTGCAACTCGTGTGTCTATTTTATACTTGGCTTTGAAAGCAGTCATTTTGAAACCTGTCGATTGAAATATTTCATATTCATTCTTATCTGAACTGAGAGTTTGATCAGATATGAGAAAGAATAGAAAGCCCTAAAGGCTGACTTCGCAGCGATAATGTATATTTTGACTTAAAAAGAATTGATTACTTGTGCTGTGAGCACAAAGAGAAAGGAGAACTACATAATGAAAATAGAAAAACGTGCGAAATTTATTATTGCTTAACTCAGCAAAGATTTCTCATAACAAGAGCTTTAATTAAAGCAAAAGCCTTATGAAATCACACCAAATTTCGCTATTGGGTACAAATCTAGTTCACACTAAACCTTTTCATTTATATGAAGCGTGAAAAATGTTTTAATTTTATTAATTAATCCTTAAACAACTTTTCAAAATGCCTTTTGTCCTTCTATTCAAATATGCCGTGTTTTCGTTTATAGTTTAATCAAAACCTTTGGGCCATAAATTACTAAAAACTTAACCATTAATATATTGCTAACAATATAGACGAGAAACTCTTCGCGAAACGTCTTTCAGGACATTTGAAATAAGAATATATAAATGATTTATGAATCAATTCGAATACTTACTCAAAAAGTAGATTTGTTTTATTATTCATATTTTAAAGCTATATTTTGGGAAGAATTGAAGCATTTCTCTAAAACAAAGTCAATAATATATCTTAAATTTAGCCATTATTGAGATAGAATAGTGCTGTTATTACTAAGTTATTCTCATAAGTATATCTTATTTTAATGTTAGATATCCTTCTCTGTATGTTTGCTCATTCTTTATTCATAATGTAATAATCTTAAAGACAAGTCATTCTAACATTTGTAACATTGGATTCTTTTTTTGAAAATAAATTATAGTCTCCACCAAAAGGAGCAACAATACCATACCGTCCTAAGCCGGCTATGCCTCCAGTAATATTTGCTGGCGGTCAAGCATATACAATACAAGGACAATACGCAATCCCTCATCCGGATGTAAGTATTGGTTTGATATGAAGCTGCATTTCCACAGCTTTAATATTTAGTAAACTAGCAATTTTGATTGTATCGTTTATAAGTGCTTCTGCAATGCAATGCTTAACTATTGAGCAATGCATGTTGTGATAGAGCTATATTTTCATTGAATCCCTTAACTATAATTTGTTAAAAATGATAAATACATTATGATTTGATTATTATTTACGATAAAAATAACTGAATTATATTTGGAATCCTAAATCCCAATTAAAATCCTAATGCACATTGTTTTTAAAATGAGATGACTCGCTGTTGATATGCTCTATAACATAATTGAAGTACTCTTACGAGCAAATAAAATTAGCACATTCGGTCCTCTACCCTACCAAATAACTGACAGGGTTTATGTGATCAACAGTGTCACGGCTTAGTGGAGTTTCCTGCATCGGGGCTGCAGATTGGAAACACTGCTTTTGTAAGTTTTATTTTAATATCAAACGAACTCTTTTATGTTTGTCTTATATTCCAAACCTTCATTCAATATTTAACTCACTGTTCAAATACAGTATTCATACCAATTACCAAAGCACCTATTGTGCAACTTTCTTTCACCTGCTTTAACCTTCTCCAGCCTCCATAACCAGGTAAACTCCGCCGAAACATTAATTTCAATGTTGATCAAATCCGCCAAAAATCCCTTTTCTATTCCAATCCAAACACTCATACCTTTTCATTTGTATTGAATCGCATGTATTTTATTGTTTGTCATGTCTTCTATTTTTCCACTAACTTTGATTAATGTAGTAATCATTGCTTTGTGCATGTTATTCGTTTCCAATACTTACTCTTCTACCCAATGGAATATAAAACTGGTAAGAAATGGTATTAAGTATTAGTTGCTTTCATGCAAATCATTAATTTGACTTTTTTCAACAATTAATAAGTATTTACAGATAGAGCAGTGTTTTGATGCAATAACTTTTAATAATTGATACCATTAATTATTATAATATGAAAACTATTTCAGAAAACAGTATTGTTTGATAAAAGCTAAAATTAAAAACGGTTAACTCATTGTTGATCCTCTTTTTCCTCTCTTCAACTCCTCACCTTAATGGCTACCACCAATTGAAATGAATAAATCAGCTCACGAAGTTGCATAGACTGGCGTTACAGCATGCCCCTCTCCTTCCCGGGCACAACGTTGGGACCCTCAATCCTCAAGGTATCCCTCGCTTGTTTCGTTGTCTCCATTCCTTTTATTTTAATTCTTTTAATCAATTAATTAATCCATTCAAAACAATCATTTCGAGTTCTTTGCTATTCGAATCATTGTCATTAAGACAATCAAATAAACTTTAATCATTTCGAAATGTTTTGCTTAATTAATTTGCAAAATACAGCTTATTCGGCGACTATTGAATCTATTATAAGTTTTTGATGGATTGTTAGAAATGTTTGCAACTTGTAATGTTATTTAAAAATATAGAATTTGAAAAACTTAAACTAAAGTGAAACTAATGGTTAAACTTGCTATCACTATAGCCTTGGCAACTTTGGCAGCAGCCAATAGTCTGGGCCAACCCGGTGCAGCCAATGCTGCCTTGGCCACTTCAGCCACAGCTACCACCGAGATGAGTATACCCAATGATTTAATCGGGTGTATAATAGGGAAGGGTGGCGCCAAAATTAATGAAATTAGGTAAGAATCAATGAGACTCAATTTGACACCACTAACTCTCTAAGAGTATTGGCGCGATAGGGCTCAGATAACATTCACTATCAATCACAATAAATGTCATTCACCGCTTCCCTTAATGTCTGAATGTGTTGTTAATTTAGGCAACTTTCTGGTGCCACCATCAAAATCTCTAATTCAGAAGAAGGTTCTAAGGATAGAGCAGTCGCCATATCAGGAACACCTGAGTCTATAAACTTGGCGCAATACCTCATCAATACAAGGTAAGGCACTTCTCATTCTACTATTACACTGCTGTAAGAATAAGAACCCTTCGGATAATCTTACTCTGTCTTAAGCCTAAAATTCTCAACTTTATAAATAAGGTTCAATAGCGCGAAAAAATCTCACTTTTCTATCAATCATTAAATCAATTAAATATATTTTCGCAAACATTCAATAGTATATATTTCTTAGATTTTATTCCTAAACAGCGAATAAAATGATTCATTACTGAATAAGTGAAGTCACAGAATTATATCTTTAAATAAAATCTAAATTGCTGTGTAGTTTCCCTACTTTAATGTTACTCATTCATCATATTTTGTATGATTATGTAATCTTATGTTCATTTGCATACTTATACATTCCTTCATTCAAATGAAATTCTTGAAATTTTTAACCAAATCAAGTGTAAGATAATACCAAAATGTGACTAAAAATTTGATTCATGAAAGTCATGCAGAAATTGGACTGTTTTAAGCTGTTTCGATTTGGGTTTAAGTTGTCTTTAAGTTACAAAAAGTATAATATTCTGACTGAAAGACCCGAATGCGGTTCTTGCGAACAGAGCTATATATCTTTGAGATAGGCATCCATTTTAAAATTATATAATTAGTGCTTGTGTTACTTCGTAATAA
>JAQFZT010001433.1:0-15262 GCA_034696325.1 Camisiidae sp.
GCTTTTTCTCCACAGAAGTAGAAGAAGTAATAGCTGAAGTCGAAAGTAATTTTTTATTTAAGTTTGTATTGAATATTCCGACAACTATTGTTCGCAGTAAACAGATTCTCAAGAGCTGGTGATGTAGTGAATAAGAAACGAAACAGGGTTTCAGAATATTCTATTCTAGCTTTAATATGTGCTCAACCTATGCTTAGATATTTTAAACCATAATTTTTGTATAATATTCCTTAAAATTGAACGATTTCTTAAACTTATAACTTCATACCCAAGCAATCTTTTTTAGATAAAAATTATGTATATAATTTTAGGTAGTTTTTAGTTGAAATTTAAGTATATTTATGTATCTAAAAATTATTGCTTTTAATTATCTAAATTTAAATTTGCAAATATACATAAAATTTGCTTATAAATTATCCCAAAACTTTCGAAATTTCTAATAAGTATATATTGTTAAGTATATTATAGTACCTGTACGAGTACTTATTAGAAATTTTGAAAGTTATGGGATAATTTATAAGCAAACTTTATGTATATTTGCAAATTTAAATTTAGATAATTTAAAAGCAATAATTTTTAGATACATAAATATACTTAATTTCAATTAAAAACTACCTAAAATTTGACGGGTATAATTATACCCATAATTATATATTAATTATATACATCATTTTTATCTAAAAAAGATTGCTTGGGTAATCTCAGGCTCAAGGCTCAGGTCAGCGGTATCAGCCTCTGCTCAGAGGCTGTTTCATCTGATTTTGTCAGGTTAAGCTCAAGGCTCATCAATGAGCCTGAAAAACTCGAGTCTTGAGGATTACTACTTCCATGGACTTAATGTTGGGCTCAGATTTGTTTGCCGAAGTTTTTTCATAGACATAAGAGTTTTGTGACTTCACAAATGTTAGTGACCTTAGTAGTAGTTCATAATGATCTAATTTCACTCAAAATGCTCTATCAATCTTCGCGCCGAATAATAGATGATTGTATTGAAAAAATGTCTAATATCTTGTCATATAATAAAAATTTCATTCTTTATAATCGTGTTTTATTCAGACTACTATTTAGTGGAAACGATTTCCATTACGTGTTTAATTACTTGAATCTTTTTATAACATTTCTGAAAGAATGCTCACGTGTTTATAATTTTACAATTCGTTTAGAACTTTATTTTATTGAAAATTCAACGGAAAAATATGTACATCAGGAATATAATAATTATATTCATAATATTTGTGCAATTGATTTCAGGTCAAGAATGACCTTATACATCATGTTTAGATAATTTTCAAAAGTTTCACCTTAAATGGAGGTTTCATAATAACACAGAAACGATAAAATTCTTGTTTGAGATCAAAACTCTAGGACATGTTGGGTTTGGAATTTCAACAAATGCTAGAATGAGTAAAAGTGATATAATTATTTTGATTTGAGTGTCCAAAATGTATAACTTCACTGAAAAGATTATATCTTAAGTAACGATTCCTCACAAAACATAAACTTATTGGTGCCAACTATTTAAAATTGATTTTTAGTGCCCAAACACGCAATTAAGGTATGTTTAGTGAATGGCGTTTTCGGCTTCACTTCTCTTTTGGTTTTTACGCAAAATCCTATAAACATTTATCTGGCGTCAGAAATTAATGGGAATAACTCATAGGCCTCAAAGTCGATGTATAAATTTTCATTATTGTTATGGAATTGTAGATAGAAGTGTGTTGTTTCTGAGTCACCGCCAGCGAAAAACATGTTTCGAGTGGAGCCACAAATTAAGATCCAAGCAAAGTATGATTTTACACATAACTTTGGGATTGGGATGTTTAAGGTACTTCTTCTTTGATCAAAGCTTGTATTGACGTATTTGCCCAGTTTCCTGCTGTCTAGTATGTGATGTCTTCACTACCAGGTGTTATTTTAGGTAATAACTACTGCATTATGAAGAAAAATTAGGATTTCAATTAAAATGTTACATGAACAACTATATGGTAGCTTGCTTTATAGGTCTATCTTTTGAAACACATTATGTTCGAGAAACTATTTGATACAAACTAGTGAGCGTGAAAATACTTCAAGTACTTTAGATGTTTTCATGGGTTGCTTCATGATAGGGGTCAACTTTTCTTACAAAATATTGATCAGGTTTAATACTCATGAAGTTTCATTAAACTTGAATGCATATCGAGAAAATTCACACAATCTTTTTATTTTTAAGAGAGAATGTCCTGAACTCTGGATGTCGACTTTCATGAAAAATATTTATGAGTTGTTTTATTTACTTAATATGGAAATAACTATTTATTTTGTAACTTTATTTAGTAGAAATTTTGATTTTGATAAGTTTTATGACACAACTGTACATGACATGATAACATAAGAGCTTTATTGTGGTTAATCTAATCTTAAATAAGTCAATGTTATCTCTAGCATAATTAATTTCATTCTAAGAATGTCTGAATTCCTGTTATTTCTCTTAGCGGAATTAATACCTAGTCTCACTATGTCTGAAGCAAGTGATTCCTTCAATTTTGAACAAAATGTTAGAATTTTGCCGGCAAATTCCAGAAGAAGTGCTGTAACCAGTAATTTAAGTATGGGGGTTAGACCAAGTCTAAGCATGTTTGATTGAGCTTAAAAAGGGGCAAATCATGTCTGGTGGATCTATACCTTAAACTAATTCTAAATTTCACTATTGAAAACTCTAACATTTAGAAATCAAATTTTATACAACTTCCTGCGCTATTAATCATTTGATATTTAAGATAATTTTTAATTTAAAATTTTATAATTTACAGAAATTCAATTCATTAATGTCAAGGAAAGACATGATCCGGGAGGGATGATTGAGAGGTCGATTCCAGGATTTTCCAGGATTTTCCCGGAATCTTCAGCAGGTCCGGTCAGCCTATTAATACTCTTATTCAAGTCAGTAAATGTTAGTTTTCATTCAAACTCATTAGTTTTGAATAAAACAAAAGTTATAAAACTCCAAACAAATGCAATCTTTATTATCTGTTTCGGGGGTTCATTTGTAAATAAATTCTAGTTTTATTAACTTTAAAGTATTAATTGATTTTAAAGTCATTAATTTTAACGTCAATCTCCAGCTTAATCAAAATATTTTTGCTTTTGATTCTAAGTAATTAATGGAAACAGAAGCTCTCAACTCACAGCTGTGTATAACGCACATGTATAATTTGAATCATCCTTATCTACTCTATGAAGGGCTTACTCTCCCCCCTTCCAAAATAAAATCTGCCGTAACTGTCCTTTTTCAAGGTGGTCACTCATTTCATGACGCTATGGATAATAATGTATTGAAACTATAGTCAAATTGAACCCAAAAAACTCAAAATTTATGCTTATTTTGGGTTGTTTGAGCCGACACCAGATAAATGTTTATAGGATTCTGCGTAAAAACCTAAAGAGAAGTTAAACCGAAAACGCCGATCAAAATAGCTATATCACTTTTACTGATTCTACCATCTGTTCAAACTCCAAACCCAACCCATCCCGTAGTTTTGACCTCAACTAAGAATATTATCGTTTCTGTGTTATTATCAAATCTTCACTTAAGATGATACTTTTGAAAAGAATCTAAACATGATGTATAAGGTTATTCTTTACATGAAATCAATTGCACGAATATAATTATTATATTCTTGATGTACAAATTTTTTCTTTGAAGTTTTACTAAAATGAAGTTGTAAACGAAGCGTAAAATAATAAAAGCATTCTTTCAATTGTGTTATGTGTTTTTCAAATTTTATATATAAACTATTGAGTCTTATATTCATAAGTTTAAAACTTTAAGATTAACTCAACTTTTAGAACTTGAGATAAATATAAGAATTTCCTTTCTGAATGACTCAAATATGAAATGCAAGCAAAATAATACACTTTTCGTTTATGAACTGCTATATGTGAAGCCTTTCTTCATGATAATAAATGATTCACTGAACACAAATACGGTATTCAGTACATAAATAATAATGAGAGCACAGACCCCAACAATATAATTAATGACTATTTTCAAAAAGAAGTTCAAATGATTGAATAATAATAAGAAGACACAAATTCATAGTAGTTATGAGTGTCACTAAAGTCAGAAATAGATATTTTGACCAATAATTTGGATTGTATTCTTTGATCTCAAAAGGAAGTCTACCAAATGATACCCTAGAATTCTGTTTATTTATATTTTTTATCAATGTTAAAATTGAGTTGTATTGAGGTATAAAATATTAGCTGTCCATTTTCACCTTTGACCCTTTTATTTATTTTTGAAAAATTTGAATTTAAAACTGTAATAAGAACTTTTCATCTCCACTTTCTAAATATGTTATTCTATTGAATGATTGTATACAATACGGAAGATGTTTACATCGATTAATTTACAGTTTGATAAAAGTTATAGAAATCAAAAATAGGCTTTTATGAGCTCTTCGTTTAATTTTCAAATAAATATGTGAAAGAAAGATATGCTTAATTCGCTCATTTATGCAAGTTTTCAAGATAATAGTTTCATTAAATCATTGTTTTTTAACATTCAATGTGTTTCCATAGCAATTGAAAACTGTAAATCTTTAATTCAAAATGATTTCTTATTGCATACAATCTTTACATCGAATTACATAATGTAAAAAAGAAAAGAAAAATTGCTTTTACAGTCTTAAATAGGATTTTCTGAAAAACTAATAGAAGGGTCAAAGGTGAATATGGGCAGCTAATATTTTATACCTCAATACAACTTAAATATGTCTTTAATAAAAAATAAAAATTTCAAACTGCCGGCAATGTTTGCTAATCTGTGTTTATGCATTCATACACTTCATATACTATTTATGGATTGCAAAATGATTTGTAATTTATTTTCATTTCAATTTTCAAATATTAGGTATAAAGAAAATTCGTATGACTTCTATTGAATTTTTTATTTCATGAAAACTTTTCGAGAAATTAATTTACAATTTTATTTTTTTATATTCTTTAATCACTAATTTGAAAGAATAACTTATATTTTTATGAAAGAATATTTGCAAAATTGCCCATAAATTGAAGTATAATGTATTTAATCTCAATTCCTGTAAAAGTCTGAAAAGTTGTCAATGAAAAAAAGTTAAATAAAAAATATTCATATGATTTATGATATTAAATACTTTTTTTAAACATAGAGTTTTATCTGATATAAAAGCAGAGCATTCGCATTAAAACTTTATGCAACATCTGTTCAAATGCTTCGTTAACAGTAAAGTAGTTCATAATATAATAACAATAATTTAAATTTTCTCTCAAATATATTTGCTGTAAATGTTTCTCATTATAGAGGCATAACTCAAAAGTTACTTCCACTCTAAGGGTAAATGACATTAAGGCTTAATTCATAAGTCAATAAAATTAAGAAAAAAGCAAAAAAAATCTATATATTATAGAAACAGTCCTGAAATTCTAGCTTATATTGAAATAAGATATAAAGTGAAGGCTACGCCACTGCTATACTACATATGGTTATAATGAATGGTATGAATCATTAGCGTACATAACATACAATTGAATATCAGGTTCAGGTTCGTTGTTTGATCTGACAAAATGTAATATATTTCTATGCATATCACAGACTATTCTACTAAACTCTCCTCTTTTTGCATTTGCGTCGGGTTTGTGTGACGTCTGTGCGAGAGTGGTATCGATCGCGCGTTGTTCGCATGTCACGTATTGTTCAAGAGAAGGAGAAATACTCTAGTATTGATATTAGTTTTATATCATAGCTTTTTATAGAGGTCTACATTTATTGTGCATATGAAACGCATTTTCGTGATTATCAAACATTTTCAATAATTTCCTGTTAATGCAACTCATTTGGGTTCCAATTATTTTGGAGTTCTGTATATTTATTGCATAATTTAATTTTTCATTAACTTCTATTTTATGACATATTTAGTTATACAAAATTACTATCAAATGACTTGAATAACTTTTTGCTTGTCAGCAGTATAACTGATTTTCGGAAAATATATTTTTCTTTTTCAATAATATTGTTGTATAACAAATAATAATTAAATTCAGTTTTCATTTTATAAAAATAAGTTTCTCATATCTTCAGCCGATTTATTATTTTCCATAAAATATTGTTTTATCAAAAAGTAAAAGTTAAGAAATTTTGCAGTTCGTGACAAAAATTAAAAGATTTGAAATAAAAAATTTGAAAATTTTATTTGAAAAGCAGAACTTATTTTGAGTAAAAATGTGATGCATGGCTAAAATACAAGGACTGGATTGTATATTAAATAATGTGGTTTAGATGTCTAAATGGGAAGCAGAGAAATATTGAACGCGTGTTAAACCTACAGCTATAAGACTGAATAACTAGGAGACGACTGCGAAAGAGAAATTGTGATTTTGGGGCTATTTTTGCGCCAATAGAGAAAAAGGTTGGCAGTAATCTATTGATCGGTGCGAATACTATACTCTTCGATCACAGCCGCTGGTGCTTAATGTCGACAAAGTTAGAACATAGTCGAGTCAATAGAATAGAGAAAAGAGAAGTTAGAGAGCAATAGCATCCAGAAGAGTGAATACTTCCATGTTCTCTATACACATATAAGTTGTTTTTTGGTTTGTGTACCGCAAAGACTGCTTTGAAAAGATTATGCATAAAATGACGACATATTATCTCGTTTTCCTATTTTATTATTCAAGATAAAAACTTTGATGAAAATAATAATTGACAGTTTTTTCTCTCATATATCGAAATATTGATCGGAATTTTGGATAATATTTAAAGATTTTATTTTTCAAGCTCTACTTGAGGTGAATTAATTTTTGTGTTCATGTGAAAGTGATCGCTATTTTGTGTTCTTGTTTTTATGTGGATATATAATACTGTCTTTTGATTTACATAAAAAAATATTCTGTATATGAATATTGTTTGAGTGGACAGTAATACAGTTGAACAGCCATTTGCTTTGTTTTATTGCACTATTATTTTCGCTGTACAGTCACTCTGTTTCAGAAGAAAATTAAGTGATGTGTCTTCGGATGTAAAAGATATAAACGTAAAGATCCTTTTTAATGAATTTTTAAAGTTTGCTCTCATTTATATCAACGAAGAAAATAAGGATAAGTTATACTTTCTTTTCTAACCGCTGATAACATAAATCTGGAAAAACTCATAAAAATAATAAGAACTGTCAGATAAGAGAAAATAATAAATTGTGTAAATATAGTTATCTTTGACAATAAAATGACAATTAATTGCTTAAAAGCATGTGAAAAGCAAATAGTTATTAATTTTTTGAACTGAAACTCATGTCAAACATGATAAATGTGAATGAAAAGTTGTGTCAATATAAAAATCATTAAATATTATATAAGAAAAAGTATATTATAGTTCATAAGTTAGTTAAATAACGATTTTCTTTAATGACATATTTAGAGACAAAAAACAAAAAAATTACTTTTGTTAATAAAAAACTTGACCAAAAATTATGAGCCACTGAAAAGATCAGAAGTTGGCGTCTCTACTGATGTCAGCCAATCGGTGTCTTCCCTAATAAGTGCTCTTTTTATGTTGTTGTGCTCTATCTCTAGCCATTCTCTATAGCTATATATCATCACAATTTGGTGTTCACTTTAACCTTCAATTATTAAGATCGATAGGAATTGACATTATATTGATCTTTACATTTACAGCTAAATGAAACCAATATTGGTCTCATTATTTAAGACTCGGAACAGAGTATAAGTTTCTCTTGTTTTTTATATAATAAATAAAAGGCAAGAAAACCAGTCAATAAAAGAAGTAAAAATTTTCTATTTATGTGGAATGTTTATACTGTTGTGAAATATTCTCTCAATAAAAGAGTAACATGGTGAAATTGATGAGAGCTTAAAATAACCTAGCTAATAGCTATTGTAATAATTTTAATGAGCTCACTTCAGTTGTACATTTGCTTTTAAATATTGAGCATGGTCAACAATTAGCTTTATTTGTGTGCAACTAATTTATAATCAACTATTATGTGGAAACTGTTTTCATGAATTCTCCTTAAGACTCGTGAACACTGTTGAAAAAACAATATAACTAAATGACATTAGAGAACATAAAAAGTTAATGAGACATCAAAACTGATTGGAGACTAAAAATAGATTGACTTACGTTTCATTCATGTTAAAAAACAACATTATACTACTGTAAAATCGATCTCTTTTCTAAAATATTGGATTTGGGAGAATTGCGTTCAATCATAAAAGCTAAAAAAGAAAAGTGAATCAACTAAAAACACAGCAAATTTGATTGTAACTAAACTTTTCTACTGTTGTGTTTCATTCTTTATTTACTCTGAAAGTTAGACGAGTAGATTGAATTCAGCGATCAAATGGTGTGGGTTTTGCTTCCATTAAGTTTGATTGGATAAAAACTCATACTTGAAAGAAAGAAGTGACAGTCATTGAAGCGAATGAAACCAGCTTTCACATAGTTAAACACGAAAAATAAAAGCAATATAAATTTGAGGAGTAGTTATAATAACAGTTTTTACAAAATAAAACTGTTGTTATCCAGAAAGATCAAGCATTCAATAGAAAATCAACAAATATATCATAAACATTGAGAATCGAGACATCATCACGGCTTGTATTTTAGGAGGACTTCGGGCCGCGTGGAGAAGCAGTTCGAGTTCTACATCTTCAGGAATGTCAGCAGAAGTAAGTTTTACGAAAAGAGCGGCGGCTGAGCTATCGCGTTGTTTCAATGGCATAAGTGTATCAAGACACAATAAAAATAAAACCACCCCTAATGACCAAACCAGCACTTCTACATCATTCGACGTCTCAAATAAGCCATTAATTAGTGAAACAACTCAATTAATCACTAATAAAATTACTGGTAAACAGCAAATATCAGTGATTTCTAATAAGAATAGCAATACTGGGAAAAATGCCATTAAACACGATTTAAACACTCCCACCGGTACTCCAAGGAGGGGCTATCGAAATGGTCAAACGCCACCACAAGCACCACCCAAGACATCAAGAGCCAGGAGAAAAAATTACTTATTAAGTCTGCCTAAAGCCAGATATTTAGAGGATCTTTGGACTGACGTTAATTTTTTGGCCAAATTTTTTGCCTATTTTACTCCACACGACAGATGTATTCTTGCACAGGTATAACATTAGTTTAAATACTTTTTTGAGTCAATTTTTAATGACTAAATTGTATCGATTCATATCAGAGAGACGTATATTTGAAATTAGATAGAGTTATATACTGTACTTCATCAGTAAGATTTATTTCATTAAAGTTTTAATTATAAAGAGCTCAGGAGGTATTTGAATATCTATATGAAAGTTTAAAAATTTATTAACCCATTTAGAGTAGAGATTTTCTATAAAATCCTTTAATGTTTCTCAAAAGAACTTAATTCTACAAATGATTTGATGGAATTTCATTTAATAAAGTATATTTCCTAACATATTAAATAAAATATTCTTATTTGTATTTTGGGAAAATTCATGCAAAATTTCTAAATAAATAGTACTAAAATAGTTTTATATTAAATATTAATGAATCAAGATTTCTCCTCAGTAAGAAAAACATAAAACTCTAAATATTCTTTTTAATAATAAATTGCTTCAAAGGTTTTATATAAACCATAGGTTTTCTCTCTAGACATGAGACATACATATATTGTTCTTTAACTAATGATTTTTCAAAAATAAAGAAATTGTCTTTTGAATTATAATGACCTGAAAAAAGTTTAATTAATTTTGATACCATTCTCAATAGGTATGTAAAACATGGGAACAAGTCCTTTACTCTGATCATCGCTTTTGGAAACACTTAATACCAATAATACTTTGTAACGAATTACGACGTGAACAATCACTTCCATCACTGACACCATCGATAAACGGAGAGAATATGTCACAAAACTTATCAATGACTTTATCCACTAGTGATGGGATCGAAGAAATAAAAGCCAATTTATATAATAGCATAGAAATACGAGGCTTTGATTCTATTTGTTTGTTTGGCGCCACTGATGGAGATATAGTTGATTTTACGTCCAAAATGCCTCCCAGTGTTCTCAGGAGGTTCACAACTGCATCTTTGAGAAATGCTTCTATTAGTGATAAAGGGCTGGAAATATTTTTGTCATCTCTATCTCAGTCTATCAAAAAACTTGAGTTGTCAGGTATTTATAATATATCGTTAAATGACTTTAAAAAAGTACAATCAGTTCGAAATAGTTATGTGTCTATCATTCCGGAAATGATCCGGATTTAAAAGGACTCATAATCACTACTCGATAATCATTATTACTTAATGCTATTACTCATTAACTTTTGAATTTATGTTTCTATTCATTTTTTTTATCTATGTCTGGATTTTCCGGTATCTCCGCATAACTTTTTGGAACTGATTGTAAATTACATGAGTTTAAATCAAGTATGAATTGAAACTCTAGTCCCGAAATTTGAGTCAAATCATTTGGGAATTAGAGTTAGAATTCATTCTGGATTTTAAGTCATGTATTTTTTACACATGAAAATGAATTTAAAGCTTATATTTTTGAAGCCAATTCAAAATTCTAGTTCAATTTTGATATTTTACATTATCTAATATTGTCTTGAGTTCTATATAAACTTATGAATTATTTTGTAGTAACAGATAGCTTTTCTATGTATTTTTTATTAACCTAACAAAACTTGATGAGAACCTAAACTTTACTTAAACATCAGATCTTCAACTGATCATAAAAGTCTTTTTGAAGTATCACTTGTGATGAGAGTCTTCAGATGCCTTTTTGACTATGAAATAAATTGATGCTCAAAAATAATGTTGAAACATGTATATAAAGGTGACGAATATATGAAAAATCAATTTTCATTGTTCTTATTGAACTTAATTTCACATTAAGTGAATTTTTTATCATGAAAAAACCAAATTTAATCATTTTTATGAAAACACGATGGAAAAAATCAGTTGATGTAATTTCTATAAGTTTTTTCTACAGAAAGATAGAATATTTTTATTCTTTTTTTGATAACATATCAATATATATCTTAATTAAGTTAGTATTTGATACAAATTAATAATTTTGAAAACTTATTTCTTTGGAGCCCCAAAATGAGAGAATGACAAAAGACTTTTCGAAAAAACGTACTGAATTACCCAT
Source organism: Camisiidae sp. (assembly GCA_034696325.1). NCBI lineage: Eukaryota > Metazoa > Arthropoda > Arachnida > Sarcoptiformes > Camisiidae > Camisiidae sp. The sequence goes on from JAQFZT010001433.1 coordinate 11,178, forward strand.
AAAATCTTTATCTTATTAAAGCTCAAGTGGAAATTTCTATCCAAAAACTCTAACTCTTATTTTAGTGAGTTGTATAAAAAAATTTCAACGAATACTCATTTAATCCCCATAAACATTAACTTCTCTTAATTTTCTACAAACTGTATACAAGTTCAAAATCAATAAGTTTTATAATAATTGATAGAATTTAAGAAAATGAATGGCTCAATTTTGTTTAAAATAAATATTTCTTATGAGCCCTTCAGTTGGTTTGAGACTTCAAAAACATTTTTTCAGAATAAGGTTTAATATAAAATATGACAAAATAATTCAAAAAAATATAATAATTTTTTGACTTTGATTGAATTATTTTGAAAACTATTTTTCATAACAGGTTGTAATGAAATATCAGACTCTGGTCTTTGGACAGGAATAGTACCAAATCTGGAAACATTAATAATTCTTGATTGTATTAACATAGCTGACGAAACAATAGCTGCAATTTGTCAAATGTTACCCACATTAAGAAAATTACAAATACAGGTATTTTCAGAAATTGATAACGAAATACACAAAAAATTATATATCAATAAATGTCAGTAAAATTCTCTGGGGCTAAAAATATTATATGATTTATTAATCACGAAAATTGAAATAATTATAATAATTAACTTTTTTCATTCAACTCAAAAGGCATATCACGTGACGGACACATCCATGGCATATTTTGGAAGCACGTGTGCACGTGATAACTTGCGTATATTAATGCTACACCATTGCTGGGAACTGACCAATCAGGGAGTGGCCAGTCTTTCACATGGATTACCGAACTTACACTCATTATCACTGTCTGGTTGCTCAAAGGTATTGACAATATGGACATCTATATAAAAATCTACTGCATTAAAAAATCAATCAATCAAGCAATATAAACATGAACTCTATAGAAAAATTTATCAATTACTCACTATAAACACTTACAAAATATTCATCATGATAAAATTTAGTAATATTGTGCTCTTTATTTTTAAAAAATATACTAATTTTTCAACTTATAATCTGTTGAAATTTTAACCATGTAAATTTTATTTTTTTAAACATGCTTTGTAGAAATTTCCCATTTTTGGACTGTCTCGGGTACTTTAATTGATGATTGAAATTAATCTTTTTTCATTAGGTTAGCGATGATGCTATTGAAGTGATAGCCGAGCAAATAAGAGGTCTCCGATATCTGGATCTTTCATGGTGTCCACGAGTTAGTGACGCAGCGCTTGAATATATAGCTTGTGATCTTTCAGATACTCTTAACCACTTAGTCCTTGACAGGTAAGCAAAATAATTATTTTTAGCAAAATTATAGCTCATTGTTTAGATTATGTTAAATTCAACTGTTTTATAAAAGGGATTATTGATTTTGTTCTCTTATAATAAGAAAAGAATCATTTTTGAGCTATAAATAAGTATCTATTCAACAGTTTTAAGTGAGAAAATGATGGTTTCGAAGATTTCAATACTGTTGAATACAATAGAGATGTTAACTTTCATTTAGTGGAGGAGTTCCTTAAATAGATCAGTTTCTATAGTGATCTTACAGTTGGAGGATTTCATGATTTTTCTAAATCAAGTCATTTCAAGGACATAAAGATTTAGGATCTTCTCATTACATGAATAGAAAAGCATAAAATAATCTTGAATTTGATGAATATTTCGATCTAAAAATACTAGTAATATTTAAATTAAAAATTATTTTGAGTTAATATTTCGAAATTTATAAAAGCTCCATTTGTTCAAATTCTTATCTTAGACTTAACTATGAATCAAATCAAAAAAGATTATTAGATGACTATCTAAAAGTCTATGAAAAAGTTTCTTTTTAAATATTCAATTTCATCAAATCCTTTATTTCAATTATAAATACATAATTCCAACAAAACTTACTCAATATAACTGATGGTGGAATTTATTGAAAAGTGTGGGTTTAATCAAAAGAGGACTTATTACTGGATGAATATTAAAATTATTATTAATTCTTATTCTGTATTAATTATAACTATTTTAAACTGAATCTATATTTCCAATTTGATTCAACATTTAATAAGGTAGAAAAGTGATAAAAAAAATAAAACTGAACTTAAACGAGCTTTTTCTCAAAAATTTTTTAGGAATAGATCATATATTGTAAAATAGTTGAATAGTATGTAAATAGGTGAATAGTTCACCTTAAACTTATTTATTCTCAAAGTTTTTCATGAATGCAATATTTGTTTCTGATCAAAAAGTTAGTAAAACCAAAAGGAAAAGAATCCGAAATTTCATTATTGATAACTAAGATCAGAGGTTTTTTTTAAATGACAAATAAGTACAAAAGGTTATCAAATTTTTATGTCATTCTATTCATGATCCAAAGCTTTTACTGATAAACTTACTTTAACTTTATGTTTAAATCACCAAATGTTATGATTTCAATGAAAACCCAAATGTCAACTATAAGTTAATGTGAAATGTTATCATCATTTCAAGCAGATATTTACTATCCATAATTAATGAAAGAGCCACACTCTGGGTTTACCTATTTTTTGAACAGAAACAGTTATAGTATTTAATAAAAACTTTATAAATAAGTCAGTTTAAGGTAATCTTCTTCTAAAAAATGATTAAGTTATGAGATTTGACATGGTAAGATTATTTGAAAAACTAAAGAATAGTCTCCAGGATCACTATGGCAATGGAGAAAAACCTTGAATATTGTAAACTCGAAGTCCATCCTTGAGATCTGGTGCACTAGAAGAAATAGTTGATCAGTTCTCAATTTAAATGATGCTGAAAATTATGCTTTTTATCATTTTTGCAACTATTAAAAACTTCATTAATATTGAATATCAGAAAATATAAGATTTTTAATTTTTTGGCAACAATACAATTCTCATATTATTGTTGGCTACTGACAGACAGGCAGAAAGTATGAATTTATAAACTCGTTCTGTTCCACCACTATTTTAAACTATAGTTATTTTAAAATAAAAAATTCTATAAACACGTATCACATTCATTAAATAATAAAACTTTATTGATGTTAAATTTAGAAAGTTATTAAGAGTAACATTATTTTTCAACTATTATGTGTTATTTTTCATACAGATGTCTTCACATTACTGACATTGGTCTTGGATATGTGGCCACAATGGCTAACTTATATCACTTATCACTTCGATGGTGTCCACAAGTCAGAGATTTCGGTCTTCAGACACTTTGCTCCATGAGATCTCTCAAAAGTCTATCGATTGCTGGTTAGAAACAAATAGTTTTGAATAACAAACTTTGATAACTAAACACAATTTCTATGATTTTGACCACAGGTTGTCCTCAATTGACAATTAATGGACTCTCATGTTTAGTACAGATGCAACAATTGTCCGAATTAGAGCTGACCAATTGTCCGACAGCCACAAAAGAATTGATAAAATACTTAAGAGATAATTTGCCCTCAAATTGCTCTATAATTATATAAATTTGAATAGAAAATAAATATCTATCAACTCATCCTATCATCAAAATCCAAACCAATTATGCCGTTCAAACGGATTAATACCTTAAACATATTATTAATTAACAATTAATAAATTGAATAACAATAATAGTTTAATATTGAAATTTTTGTGAATAGTAAGAAATATGTGTAATATTTTTAAATGAAAGAAAATATTGATAACCCTTTCCCCTAATTTTTGTAAAGTTTTTATTTTTCTGGTCATGTATTATATGATTCTTGTGAAGTCATTGTGTATGTCAAGAGCACAAAACCAGAATAATACAAAAATCCAAACATAAATCTAGTATTTATATACATATGTATCACGTGAATCCTCTTACTTTTTTGCTGTATTCATTTGGATTCATAGGTTTAATGATCAATAATGAAGTGCATTAATTGAAGTTTTATATATCTATATTAGTCACAGAAAACTATTATGACATGAATATAATAATGATAACTATAGTGAACATTATAATAACTCAAATTATCCTTGTATTAGATATTAAACATGAGTAAATATGTAATTAATAAAATTTTTGTGATATAATAATCAGATAAGCTCACCTCAAAT
>JAQFZT010001434.1:0-15252 GCA_034696325.1 Camisiidae sp.
AGAAACATCGTGATTCACATCTTGATTTTTTTGATTAAACCCTTTGTAACAATTCGAAATAAATTTTGTTGGATCATTAGTATCATTTATCTCAAAACCAATAGGTACTTCAGGGTTCCCACAATAAGGTTGGTCATTAGCAGTATACTGACTTGTGAAATAAATATCGATTGAACTTATTGATAAATCAACTTCCGAATTTATATTAGCAATGAGTGAGGTCGATTTATCATTGAAATACTGTGCTTGTCTAGCTTTACATTTAAACCAACCTATTAAGCTTGTTTTGCCTTGTGGCTGATATTTATCCAATTTAGAATTTTCTCGTGATTTAGAGACAAGCATTTCACATTCTCTATGATTTCCAACGTCTAAGGTAAAGTGAACTCCCTTATTATTTACATCATTATTAATATGTACAGCCATTCTCAAGAGGTAAACAATATCTGGATCAAACTGCAATTTTACATCGCATTTTTTTGAACTTTCTATAAGTAATTCTTTTTCCTTATCAATGAAAAAATGGTTGACAATATCTTGATCAACGGTAATTCTTATGGCAGATCGAGGTTTTGTGTTATCTTTCGTCTCGCATGTGATTTCTACAGAAGTTTGTTTGTTTATATTCGCATTTTTCAAAAGTTTAGGTCCTATAAAAGTTCGATGTTTCAATATTTGCTTGTAAATTTATAAAAAGGTATCATTAATTATATTTTAACTCTGGTTGTCAGAGTAGGATTCTTAGGAATGATGGAGCTGGATGCTCATCAATAATATCATTCGCTTCAACATCAAGTCCAAATTTAACGACACTTTAGATACTCTTTAGTCTCCCAGAACATTGATAAAACTCCTCAAAAAGTGAAAACCACCTCTTATCAAATTTAAGAGATAGCCATTTCATTCAGTTCATCAAGCATTATAGGATAACACCCTTCATGACTTTTCAGCCCCGTGGAATTATGATAAACACTACTCATTAGTATAATAAAAAAAAATTCAAATTCTCCTGAAGCAAAATTTCGAGAGTTATTGAGCTTATCAAGACGAATCAAATAGCCATTCTCTTTTTTCTTTTGACCCTCTTAAGATCATTAAAATTTGTGCTCAGACAGGTTCGCACCCACTACTGCTCACAGAAACCGATAGCTCACTAGATAGACAAAAAAAATTTCACAGAATTCACCAATTTTTATCAGATTATCACAACTTCTCACAGAACTCATTAATTTTTCTCAAATTAAAACATTTTATACAGAATTAATCAGATTTACAGAATTAAAGAATCAATTTTCTATTGTTAATATAAGAGAAAATTATAAATTCTGTATGAAAGTGTTTTAATTTGAGAAAATTTAATGAGTTCTGTGAGAAGTTGTGATAATCTGAGAAAAATTTGTGAATTATGTGAACATTTTTTTATCGGTCTAGTGACACGGACCCATCTTAAGATTATATTACGTCTTTTATATAATGTCATGTTTTTAATTTAACGAATGTTATTTTATTTCAAATTAATTAAATGCCAAAATTTCTATATATTTTGAATAGCTCCAATCTACATTTTATATTTAACACTCACTTTTGAAGATTTAACCTCAATTTAAATACTACTGTTACCATTATTCTCGAAAAAAACATTCAAAATTGCATGAGTCGTTCCGTTAGACACGGTTCAAAACGACAAAACCCAAAATTGAACATAAAGTTTAAAATAATTTTTATAAATACGTAAATCAGTACGTAGGAAATTATAATGTCAAAAACTAAAACTGAACTTTGTTTGACTTTATAATTAAATGAATAGCAATAGTTATCTTAAGAATGTCATTTATTGTTTTATTGATTTATTTCCCATAAAATTTTCGTTGTTTAAAGCTTTGACTGGTTTTTATACATTTTCTGATTAGCACTCAACAGCTCTTGATATACAAAGATCTGTGACATCAAGCTATCAGGTTAACCAATCACTGTTAAGGAAGAGTCCGGTAATCCAAGCTCTTCCTTTTAGTATTTGTAGCTGAAAATTGTGCATGTTCAACATACCGGTTGAAGTTGTTTATCATTATCACCAGATGAACAGCTAAACATATTTTCTCCCTTTACTTTTAATCAAATCTTTCAACTTCCTTCTATTTCTAACCATTTTCTTATTTTCATAACTATTTTCCTGGGTCAAATTTTATTTTTTGGTTTGGGTTTAAGTCGGTATACTAATGAACCTGGAAGACTACCAAATCATAAAGATATCCATCGGATTTTGCATAACAAGCAGGATATGGCTTTCTCAGGTTTCTATCAAGAAGGGTAAAATATTTCGGGGTGTTTTATTTGTGTTTTGAGGACTTAAAAGTAGCGCGCAAGCTGAATTAAGCTATACCTCTCACGATCTTCTTAGACCCCCGATGCATTTCTATCTTTCCTTTGAAGCGTGTAACTAAAAACTTATAGAGTGAAGTAATACTAGATCTCTAAAAAAGTTATAAATCCTATGGTCCATTTCGGAGATTTTTTGAAAATACTTTTACCAAAATTTTTACTCATTCCTAACATAAATTAGTAACTGACCCACTAAACTTCATGATTTTTATTAAATTTTAGCATTCATTCATTCAAATATAAATAGTTTTCCAATAAAATTGAAAAATAGAAATTTCCACCAATTACTTTCTACGATTGGTAGACGACAAGAGACGAAAATCTCAATGAATTTTGTTAAACATAAAGGATGAAAAGTGTTTCAAAATTCAAAGTCTAGTATAGACTCGGAATATTTATCAGTTGTCGAGACCCATTTGAAGATGAGTTCATAAATGAGAATACAACTGACGATTTAAAAAGCAAAAGTGTGATCCGAATAATTTTCAAAAATTCTCAGAAAGATAGAATTCGACATTCCATTTTCATCAGTTTTTCACGACAAGTGGCTTTTCTATTTTTTCTTGGGACTTAAAAGTAGTGGCTCATGTCATCAATTTTGCTTGTTGAGATCTATCGAATTACACCACTCTCGACTCTCTAGCCCTTCCAGGACATCCCCAATTACGTTCTAATGACTAAAATTTTAACACTAATTTTTTCAGAAAAGCTCTAAAATTGATACCAGGACTTGAAACTTTTCAAGGGATCTAGTATAAGTTTTGAATTGAACAAAAACTTAGAATTCTTATGCTGAGAATAAATTAGAGAATTTTTTCTAAGAACTCAGAGATTTTGTTACATGTTTTTTGATTCATTTAAAAGTTGATTGAAATCAATATTTTGATAAGTCTTGAAATAAGCATTAAACGCATAAGGCTAAAAACACTAAAACTAGAATGTCTACAATATTAAAGTATTTTTCATACCACAAACTATATCTTGCCCAATCCATCGATTTTTATCGCATTGTTTCGTTTGTATTAAGTCAATTAAATCATTTTCACATTTAAAATGAACTTCTTCTCCCGTAACATATTCGTCCTTTTTATTATCTATTGTGGCTTTTACAGGCAAAGCTGGATCACCACATAAACCACTTATATTATAACCAAGAGATGTTGTAGAGAAGATTTCAATAATATATAATAAAATATAAAAATTAAACACATAAAACATTTTCATATAATATACGATAGCGTTTAAAACATAAACTTTCCACAAGTATAAATTTTTATCTTCGGTCTCGATAAGATTGAACCCCTTGAGGAATGCTTTTAAAACTATAATCTATAAAGATTTTTCAGCAGCTCAACTGTATTATTAACATAGAAAATCACGAAATAATTTTGAAGATGCTTGAATTAAAACTAAGTTAAAAACTTTTTTCGATATATTTTTACAGAATTTTATCACATATAAAAAAAGATAAAACACTATTTTCTTACGATAAAACTCTTGATAGATTATTTTATTCTCTAAGTAGGGCTGAGTAAAAGTTTTACGGCCGCTTCTGTAGTCTATAATCAAATCTCTAAAACTTATTTTATTTTAATCAAATATAAGAAGGTGATAATGTGCCATTTACGGTTGCCAACTCTCACAGATTGGACAAGAGTTTCACGAATTGACATTGCTCAAGCTCAACAATTTAGCTATTTTGGATTTTTGCTTACAGAGTTTTCTTTACTTTTTTAGGGGGGTTTTGAGAGTTCTATTTTGTGTTCCGGAAAGGTTAGAGAATAGCGTCCATACTCACTTACTTTGCTTGGCGAGCTGAACGATTGTTGCCCTTCATGTTTCTCCAGCCCTCTGAAACCTCCTTAACTACCCGTGGGTGAATAAATAGACACTTGAAAATTTTGGGAGAGATGCTGTCAAACCCTCCTGAATTCTGGATATACATTCCAAAAATCTATCACTTTTGAGTTGAGGGGTTGCAGTGTAGCTCATTTATAGAGCGGCCAATGACTTATACAATTTGCAGCTCATACATTTATATTTACAATACATTTACAGCTCAGTATACATACAATGTACAGGTTATTACAATTTATCATGATGACAAAATTTTTTCAGCTTTAAAAAATTAATTTTTTATTTTAGTACCAAAAAAGTCACAGCTACTCAAAAGCTTTTTAAAGGAGTTCAAAAAAGAGTGGCGCCACAAGTTATTGACTCATAATTTATTGACCCACAAGTTATTGTCTTTCAAACTTTTTCCAAAAATGTTTTTTACAGTAAAATTTACTCAATCTTGAGCTTAGTCTTAATAGTCAACTAACTCCCCTTTATTGCCTTCTTATTGAAAAACATATCAAGCCAATCCATCCTTTGTTCAGCACACTTATACAACCCGCCAAACAAACCGGTTTAAATTGGAACTAATAATTTTTTTGAAGATAATAATTGCGAAATCGGAGTCCAAAAACAATCATAAAGTGCAAAACGCCCTTGAGTTTCTTAATAAATATTGGATAATTTTTGTTTGCTTGAGGTATGTAACTTAATATAGATCAGTTACAAAAAAATGTTATATTTAAGATAAGAGTTTGAATGATATTTTCTTATTTAATATCAAAAGTCAATTCATTGCCTAATACTTTGATCTTCAATACATTTTTAAGTGATTTATTAAATAAATTAAGATCACACAAATATTTCGCAAATATAAAAATACAGAATTATATTTATATGAACAGATAAATTTGAACATTTTATAAAGAACTTTAACAAATGAAAATATATTGAAAATGAGCTAAAAATCTGTTTAAATTTTCAAAAAAAAAATTAGTTATATAAAATAATAATTAACATTTGTTTGTAAAACATTAATGAAAATATTTATAATAGATAAAGGAATTTTCTTTCCATATTGATTAAAAATTATTATATTTTAATCGTCATATTATTAGAATAAAACAAAATTATTAAATCATTTACTTTCATTCTTATATAACAATCTTGCTGTCAAGCACTGGCGGAGAAGTATGAAATATTTCCGGAGAGTGGGATGCTCATTTAATGATATCATGCGATTCAGCTCGACGCCATAGCCACCCACCGTAATCCTGAAACATTTACGAAAAATACAAACTACTAGTACCCAAAAATCCAAAATTGATTGAGATGAGTCAAATTACGTCTTCCATAATTTTCTACTGCCAAGTTCACCACTATAACCACCATAACCTCCATAACTAGGATCACCTATATCTAACAATTGAATTTCTAACAAATGGGATATCACCATTGCAACCTTTTAAATAGAAATAAGGATTAACAGAAATTTCACAAGGATTTTCTAGTCGCTTACTAGAAAGGGTTCCGGAGAAGCTGAGGGTTAATGAAGGGCATTAATAATTCAGCTGATAAACAAATTAAGTGATACAGGGATTTTATAGCCCAGTATCACCTAACCCAACCTAACCGAACCTAATAAAAATCTCCCAGAACCAATCCCAAAAAAGTACAAACCCTCTGATCAAAAATCCGGAAGACACCACTCATTACTTGTATTTAATTTTATGATTTAAAAGCGGAAAACATAAAGTTTTTTCCAATTTTTATACATGTATAAAGAGACTAATATGAAACATTTATGTTAGCTTAGAAGCCTCAAAAATATTATATGCTATTTCTATTGAGTTAGTAACTAGTGATGGAAAATTTCTAGAAATTTTCTTTTTGACGAGAAACTTTCTATAAAGTTTCTCGGGACTACTTTTCCTACGCTGCGATTATTCTGAATGCTAAAACCAAAATAAGTGATATTTTGAAAGTTTAAAAATGGCTAATGTTATAATGTCACTTAAATTAACTTACAGTTACTTAGCTTACTTAAGCTACATTACTTAAAGTTAAACTATGACCTGCCTGCAAGTCTGATTTAAATTGGTTTTAAAAGCTAATTGTTGATTCAGTCTAGCCTGTAACAACTAGTTTCGAGAATTAATTATTAATATTTATCAGACATAAAAGTAGATACTTAAAATTTAAATATTGATTTTGCAAAAATCCTTGACCAAGTTTTTTTCACTCCTCCTTGAAAGTTTTGAATCTATGCATATCTTTTTGTAAGGCTACCATATCTTCAAATTATAATCAGGGTGATCACTTTGAAGAGGGCTAGTTCTAAAAGATTAAATTCTGCAAAAAAGAAGTAAGCACTTTTTTAAGAGTAAAAATGATGCTTTAAATTATAAGTAGGAATCCTCTGAAATTCTTGGAACAATACTCAAAAGACCACACATGATAATCTGTTTTCAACTCTCAAAGAAATCGTCTTGGATACCAGCAAAATACCTGCATTTCCAATATTTTGTTTGAATTCAATTCAAAAATTCCGAAATACTTACGCACGTGGTTGGGCCAAATTAGTGGGGTTAGCCAGAATGTCATGGGTTGGCTCAACAATCAAAGTTAGATGACATTCATCATAACATTTCAGACCTTATGAACTCTCACAATACCCACGAAAACCCAGCTCTAAAATGACAAAATCCTCTGAACTTAAACCAAAGAGCCATTCAATTCAATTCGCTAAGCTGAACCAAGTGACAACTCTCTTGGCTTCTCCGCTAGCTCGGATTTAACATTTATTAATTTTTTTATTTCTTGAAAAAAAAAATTTCTTCAAGAATGCTTAAAATTGCTCTAAACGTGGAAAAAACACAAAAAAGTTATTGAAATTTTTCATTCAAAAAAACTTTGAAAAAATTCACTAAAAATTTTCATTCAAAAAAACTAAAAAATTTCAAAAAATTTTTTTTCCTCAAAAATGCTTAAAAATGCTCAAAACGTGGAAAAAACACAAAAAAGATTTTTGAAATTTTCATTCAAAAAACTTGTAAATTTTCCTATGGTGCGCTGAATTTGGAACACCCTGTATAATACATTATGTTATCTCAACCAATGTCTGATTCATTATTCAAGTTAACTATTATATAATTAAATTTAAGGGATGTTAATTGAGTTCACAATATAAATGAAAACTTAATTGACTACATTGAGAACACTCTGATCTTTAAAAAATAGTTTCACAACTTCTAATCCACTCTTTTCCTCAATAACTCGATTAAAGTTATCGCATAAGTTTTAAATATCATGGCACATATTAAACTGCTCTCAATATTTGAAAAGGATAAAAAAATTTGAGCGTTTTATAATTAAAAACAAGAAAAGAGCTCGAGTAAGAAATTTTTCTCAATATTAATTATAAAAAAATCGGTCTTACATAATACTTTTATCAAACTAAAATGGCCTTATCTTTTTTATATATGATTATATTCTACGAAAAGATTTATAAAATTACTTATAATCTTATGTGTTTTTCAAATGGAATTATTAACTTTGAACATAACTTAGTATTGTGAAAGTGTGACAAGACTCACCTTGTGTTCAAATGTGTATATTAAATTTAGAAATAGAAAACTAGAAAAATAAACACTTTAGAAATATTGTCTTAGTCGTCTCATCTCATCTTAAACATAGATCAAGTTAACGCTAAGGAAAAATTCCTGTATTTAAAAAAATTGTATACTATATGAAAATGTGTTGTGTTCATTATTTTTGTTTCATATTAATCTTCGCAATAAGAGTTTTTTCTGAATCACAGCCTCAAATAAGTAGCTTATGTGGTATTCCCAGTTGGTCATCCGAAGTTGTGCCTCCTACGAAAAATGAATATAATGAAGGGGATGAATTGGATTTCAAGTGTTATAATCAATACATAGACTTAAAACAAACAAAGAGATGTGTGAGAGGCAGATGGGTTAAAGTGGAACCTTGAGGACGAGAACCTGTTTGTGGTATGCATTAATTTCCTATTTGAATACCCATTTGAAAAAATTCAATTAAAGGACTTAATTTTCAATGCAAATGAACACTATTATTAAAGTGAATAAATCTAATGAAAGTCCATGTGTGCATTCCCTATTAAACTATTAGATCAAACAGAGCTTTTATCAATACATATATCAAAAGTGGGTTCAAATAATATTGAATAGGTTTCACTCTATGATTGAATTGAACAAAATTTTTCTTTTCATTAATTAAAACTTGAAACTTTCATTTTTGTGTTCATTTATTTTGTTTAAAAAGATTTAATAATGAAATGAATGTTCAATGCATACTTTTGTAATTCGAGTTTACAGATCTTTTAACAAAGTAATCATAAGACTCTCACAGCAAATTTTCCTGTCATAACAGCTAATCGACATACGGTGCTGTGCTTCCTTCGAAAATTATCAATATATAAGGTACGCGACAAAAATTGACAAAAATTATTTTTGAATTTGTTTTTAACACATAGCAGATATTAATATGGTAACAAAATTAAAATATGACCTCATTATCACTGTTAGTTAAAACCGCGAGAACTAGTGCTTAACTGTATTCCCGATCTTTTCAATGCATTCTTTTATTCTCCTCTGCAGAGAATTTATAAGTGACTCCACGAGTTCGTGGGTCAAATCATCCCAAATTCTTGAATCTGATCTTTCCATTCGGCCACAGATCGCGGTTCCACGGCCTCCAGTCTTCTCTTCATTATTTCCCATATGTTCTCAATGGGATTGAAGTCAGGGGAGTTGGCCACCCAGTCCAGAACCTCAATTTCCTTGTCGGCGAAGAACTTCTTCGTTGACTTCGAAGTATGGGGTGTGGCCATGTCCTGCTGGAAGATAAAGCCATCAGGATAAAGGGTCTCCATGGTTGGTAACAAATTAGACTCTAGGATATTTTGATATAAGGTAGAGTCCATGTTCTTTGTGACCATAACCAGCGGTGAGTTTACCCGTATACTAATAGCACCCCATACCATTATCTTCGGGGATCATTTGGGGATTGGGGCCATTTTTCTTGACTTCCTCCACTGCTTCTGAGTTGCTCGATTAAACTGGAAATAACTCTCGTCACTAAAGACCACCTTCTCAAAGTCCAGGTTAAGGTGGTCTTTAGCCCATTGCACGCGCTTCGCCTTTTGAATGGGGGTTAAAAGTGGCACTTTTTGGGGGACTAATTTTAGGTATCTGGCCACATTTAAGTGTCGCTGAACAGTTCGAGGGGACACTTTCGGAGTTCCCTGTAATCTGGCCTTTTCTCCAATCCTGGCGGTGGACCATTTAGGGTGATGGTGTGCTAGCATTGAAATCCTCTGCTTGTCGTTTTCCTTCAACTTCAATGGGCGGCCTGAACCTGTTCTTTTTTCGGGTTCTTCTCCTGCTTCGAACTTCTCCAAATTTCTATAACAGGTCTTTAAGGATGTGCCCGTTAGGCTGGCCATGGTTTTGGGGTCTTTGATCCTGTTATCGAAGTGTTATCAAACTCGAAGTGCGGTTCTCTTCTGGAGCTCCATTATAGTCACCAAAAAAAACAATTAATTGCGCGTCTAAACTACACCTTTTTCACTCGTATAAAGCATGCATCTTTATTGTCTAGACTTTTATCTTTAAGTTGTAACTAGTTTGGGTCCTCTAGGGACATAGGATTGGGAGAAATTCCATCTTAAAGTGTGAAATAAGTTTTGATAATTTTTATGTCGCCTACATTATAATGAAGAAGATGAAGTTAAATTTAAGTGCGAGAATATTTACATAGACATAAAACAAACAATAAGATGTGTGAAAGGTAGATGGGATAAATTGGAACCTTAAGGACGAGAACATTTTTGTAGTATGAACTCAATTTGCGGTCATCCCCGCCCGAGGGCAAATGAGGGTGTTCCGAGGAAGCTAGAAACTCGACAGAGGTGTCAATTGATTCAGCTCAACAAGAAAAGTTTATCACACAATGCTCTACTTTATAGCCACCGCTCCGCTTGATAAAAATCCTCAAAAACCCACCCTACAAACACAAACCCAAATTATGAAAATTTCAAGATCGAAATTTTGTAAAGTTTGATAAGTTTAGTAAAATGATAACAAACATTACTTTTAATTCCCCGGTTTCTGTTCTCACCGCTTCAAAAAAAAAATTCGATAGATAAAAAATCAAAATAGCCATTTTTAGAGCTTATCGAGACAAGTCAAATTTGCATACTTTTGACTAATTTGAGTGAGTATATATGTTGCTACAAGTCTTAAATTGAATATATATTAATTTTAGTTAGATGTATCCGAGTTGGCAAAGCCTGAGTTGGCGCCAAAACTTACCCCCTGCATATGTCTGAACATCTATTTGACCCCATAATACAGTTTTTGTCCATTTTTGGCAATCAATGTTTGAATTAATATATTTTAACAAATTTTAATGACCTTCGGAGGGTCTCAAGAAAAAAATAGAATAGTATTTTAGTAAAATAAAATAGCATAATGAAATAGAAAAGCAGATCAAAACGACCATCTCGAATTCTATCTTGAGTGATTCTTTTTGGTTTTTTGGTACAATTAGATTAAATTTTAATAGAGCCAGTGAGACTAGAAAATTATGAAAGGTGTCTATTAACTCTGCTTGACGAACTAAAATAAAATGACTTTCTTGGATTTTCGCTAAGGTAAAGTTTGTTTTGGGTAATATCAATTATGTTTCGTCTGGGCTCTGAATAAGCGCCTTAGGTGACTTACTTTTCTTGTCTAGTTGAATTGATTGATGCCTTTCATGGACCCAAAGGCTCCCCCGGATCTCTTCGATTCCCTCAGGCGCGGGGAGATCCAATTTTCTATTTGAATATCCATTTGAAAAAAGTCAATTTTCAATGCAAATGAACACTATTCTTATAATAAATAAATCTAATGAATGTCCCTGTCAGTCCTTCTGTAGCCTAGGAATAGAAGCATTATCCAAAACAATAACGGAATTTTTTGGGAACGTTAGATAAAAGTTTTTTTTGTTAACCAGTTTTCAAAACATTGAGCTATAGTTATCGTATTACATAATATTAATTCTGCATTTTTTACAAACATAAGTTTTGAACTAATAATGGAGAACCGATATCTTTTCCAATATGTATTTTGAGATTTGGTAATTGATTTAAATCAACGATTATTTTATCATCCAGACTGTGAGCCTAAGTCTAAAGTCTGGAAAAACCTGAGCTTGTGCCCAGCACTCAAGATTTTTTAAACTTTAAAATGCTTTCTATCAAAACATATATCAAAAGGGGGTTAAATAATATTAAATGGGTTTCACTATATGATTGAATTGAACGAAATTCATTTAAAACTTTTATTTTCATTAGTTCAAACTTGAAACTTTATATTTTGTGTTAAATTTTTGGTTTTGAAAACGAGATTTAATAATGAAATGAATGTTTTGATTCACGATTTTGTTATTTTAGCGTCTAATTTGTATAAAAAATAGTAAATATATATTTAGATTATGACTGCTAATTTTACTAAGGTATTAGCATTACCTGCTGAAAAAATAGATTCACATTTCATGCAATCAAGTCTAACATTGTTGTTTGAAAAAAGTTCAATTAATTACATCAAATTCATTTTGTTGGGATCAAAATTTGAATAATTGTTGATTTTACATAGGACCGGAAACAAAAAGGATTCTCGGATTGAGTTCGTGCTTAATTAATTCCACGGGTAGTCGTGAATTTATTTCTGAAAATTCTATAGCGGTTTCTGATGATCAAAAGATTGGCAATCATTTTTTCATTCATGATAAGGCAAATAAAGGTTTTTTAGGTTATTTAAAAAACCTCACAGTAACAATTCAATTGAAACCACCTGATGTTATACATTTACTAAGAATGGCTATATTGCATAATAAAGAGGTGGATGGAAAACTTGTTTCTGTGGGCTTAAAGGTTGGGGATCACAGTAAATGTGAATTGGTTTTAAAAAGAACAATTATAAAATCTAAATGGTCTGAAATCAAAGCGGATACACTCCAATTTGTAGATTGGTTCATTTGCAAAGCTATCGATGGAAAGAATTTCAATAAACCATCAGATACTATTATTGCTAACATCGATTCGGAAAAAGAGTTAGAGCTGAATTCAATCGATTTTTATTATGTCGGACAAAATACAGTTGATGAAGGAGGATACAAATATCTACATTGTGGAAGTCTTGATCAGCCAAAAGGTTTTAAATTAACTTCGAATGAAAAGCAGCCAAAAAGAAATCAAGAACTTATTTCATCCTGTGCAGAAGGGTTCAAGGAAATGAATCAAAGTGATGAAAGTGCTCACGAAATAAGTTGCGGTGTAGAAATGGAATATAGTAAAGCCTCTTTCGACTGTGTTCCAGAAAAAGCTTGTAAGAAGTTGGTCAAAGGGTATAAAAATATAAAAAATGTGATTTCAATCAAAAATGTATATTATAGTCCTACTGAATATTACGCGATAAATGGAACTGAAGCTTTAATAACGTGTGAAAACAAAACATCTAAAACTTACAACAAAACAATAATTTGTGGTGCTAATGGAGAGTGGAATGACTTTTGTTCTGAAGATGAAAAAGGTATATTTGTTATATTGTTATTATTTTTAGTTTTAAGATTAGCTTTTAACTATTTTTTACTTGAAATTATCAGAGAAAACAACGATTACAACAGAAAGCACAACAGTTCCAACAAGTCAAACAACAATTCCAACAATTGAAACAATTAAAAGTGGTTTATGCGATGATCCAGCTTCGCCTCCAAATGCTAAATATGATATTAAAAAAGAAGGGAAATATGCTGTAACTGGAGAAGAAGTTTACTTTACATGTGAAAATGATTTAATTGATTTGAATCAAACTAAGAAATGCGAGAAAGGTCAATGGATTGGAGAAAATGTAGTTTGTGGTATGAACAATATTTTAATATTGGAGAAATTCTAGTTCAAGTGTCTTACAGCGTTATGCGTTTGATGCTTGTTTAGGGGGTTACAGGGGAGCTGGGGGTTCATGAACGGAATCAATCGATTTATCTTGACAAGCAAAGTAAATGACAAGTTGTACTACTTTCTAGCCAACTGGAACATTGTCTAAACCTCCCAAAACCAAACCAAGAAAATATAAAGTTCCCCTAATCATAAATCCGAGATAGCAGTTTTATTAAGCAGAGTAAGATGATAGCCTTCATAATTTTCTAGTCCTCCTGGTCTCAGAGTACTCTAACCTTGACCGTCATAAAATTTTTAAAAATATTCTTCCTAATCGAAATTTCAAAATAGCTATTTTATTAGCATGTAAAGATAAGTCGAATGGCTATTTTCTTTTTTCTTGTGAACCTCCAAACTCCATTTAAACCTTGACGAACAAAGTTAATGACACATAAATTAAAAAGTAAATATTGATACTTCGAACATTTATAGGACCTAAACCTTTAATAAATGAGAATATAAACACAAAACCTTCTGGAAAAATCACATGTGAGACGAAAAATGGGACTGAACTTCAATCTAACATAGGAGTCACCGTTCTTAAAGATGTTGCTAACCATTTTTTCATTTTTAATGATCAGCAAAAAGACTTACTTATAGAAAGTTCAAAAAATTTCAAATTAGATTTGGTGTTTGATTCAGAAATTATTTATCTCTTAAGAATGGCTGTATATATTAATTATGATGTTAAAGCAAACGTAGTTATTCACTTTTACTTAAATGTTGGACAAAATAGAGAATGTCATATGCTTGTATCTGAATTACTACAAAATTCAAAATTTCCAAAGCGTAACAAAAAAGGCCTTGTAGGTTGGCTTGAATGTAAAGCTAAACAAGCACAGCATTTCAATGCTAAATCGAATGCACTCCTTGCCAATATAAATTCGGAAGTTGATTTATCAATAAATTCAATCGATATTTATTTCACAAGTCAGTATACTCTTGAAGACAAACCTTATTGTGGAAAACCTGAAATCCCTTTTGGTTTTCAAATAAATTCTACTAATGATCCAACAAAATTTATTGCGAATTGTAATGAAGGGTTCAATGAGAGGAATCAAAATGTAAAGAATCACGATGTTACTTGCAATTTTGAAATGGAATGGAGTAAAACTTTTGAATGTGTTCCAGAAAAATTCTGCCCTGAATTGAAACTAGGTCTCAAAAATCTGAAAGAAGTTGTTTCAATGAAGAATGTTTATTATAGTAATCCGAATAATCCTTTCGCTATAAATGGAACTGAAGCTACAATAAAATGTGAGAATAAAACGGATTCAAGAGATTACAATAAAAATATTGTTTGTGGTGAAAATGGAGAGTGGGATGATGATTGCATTAAAGATCAAAAAGGTAGGTTCATTTGAATTTTTAAAAAATTCCAATTTAGTTTCAAGAGTAACTTCAGCTATTTCTTACTTGAAATTATCAGAGAAAACAACGATTACAACAGAGAGCACAACAGTTCCAACAAATGAAACAACAATTCCAACAAATGCCACAACAATTCAAACAACAGAGATTGAATATACGACCATTTCTTCTGAAACGAATCCATCAACTTTAGATTCAGATTATTCAACTTCGACTATAAGTTCAAGTTCTTCTACATCATCCTCTCAAACTATCAAAGAAGTTACTACAAAAAATGGTCTAAAATGCAAATACAAAGGAGAATTTTTAGGAGTAGGAAATTAGCCAGAAGTGAATGCAGGAGAGAATTCTTCAGTAGCGTGTCCACAAGGACAAGGACAAGGAAAAGAACAAAGACACGCTGTTTGGAAGTGTATGAATAATGGAAAATTTAATGAAAGTGGACCTGATTGGTCGGAATGTTATAAGTGGCTTGACGATTTACCTCTTCAAATAGAAAGCTATGAAAGTGCATTAAACGAGCTTGATATTATATCTAATAATACAGATGGAGATAATTCGATAAATAATTATGATAGATCTGCTCAAGTGATGAAAAGATTAGAAATGTACCAGAATTTTACTAAAGGAGCAAACAATAC
>JAQFZT010001435.1:0-15248 GCA_034696325.1 Camisiidae sp.
TATCTCATACTTCTTATCAGTTAATTAACTTACAATACATCAGTCGTGTTATAAAAGATGAAAAATAGTGTGTTTTCTATTAAAAAGTTTTCGCTCTTTTTCATCAAAGTCTTAATTAAGTTTTTGTGAATAAACATTTAATTAGAACATAAAGTCAGCACGAGATACATGAAAATTAACTTAATTAATAAACTTAATTGAGGCCAAACAGGAAAATATATGATTAAGTATAAGATCTGAATATAACTAATGAACAATCAAGTCTTCACTTAATGGCAAAGAATAATTAATCGCAGATTTTTATGTTGTTAAGAAAGCAAGAGTTCCGAAATAGAAAGTTTCACTAAAAGCGGAACATGAAAGTGATTGAATCATTCAAATATTCTAAATTAAAAATCATTTAAGATCTTCTCTACAGACCTCAAGCACTTTATTTCCGGATATGACTTATCATTAGTGAAAACATAGCTTTAATAGTTTTTAACTAAATATTTTGAAGAATCGTTTGAAAACAGTTTCTTAACCTAACCTAACCTAATGAAACTACTAAAAAGTCAATTAATTGTGACATATTTATAATGATTCTCACAAAGCATTTCTTTCTGAATAATCCTTTGATTTAAATATACCCTTAAAATGCGAAATTTGAAAAATAAATGACTGCAATGCACGAGAGAGTGTAGTAAAATTTAATTGCTTTCATATTTTAGTTGATTATCTGAAAGAGCGCTCTTATGAAACACTTTAGATATCATTAAACAGACACAAGTTTATTAAGCGTAATATAGAAGTGTCTAATGATTATTTCAGCATTTTATTACTCAATTAAGTAATGAATTAACGGTTTAATTGATAAAAATTGTTGATGAATATTTGCAAGTTGTAAAACATAATATATACCGTTAACTGATAAATGAAATGAATTTTAGAGCACATATTGGACACCGCATATAATAAAGACAAATTGGGTATCGATAAAGGCAAACAAAATAGCGATCAGTACGCGTCTGGAACTCATAATGAAAGTCCAATTACTATTAAACACCCGGACGGGGAATCAGTCAGAGAAAGCTATGCTGATTATGGCAATAATGATCAAAATCATGTCACAAATGGACAAACATTTGACACTATATTTCCAAGTATTTCAAATTTAATTAATTAGAGATTTCAAACTTTCTTATGTTCAGTGCTTTATACTTTTGAACTTATGATTTGACTTTCAGAGCACAACCATAAGTATAAGCATAAAGACAACGCACATAAATATAAGGGATGGCGAGAAAGAGGATATAAGATTGTGACTGAAACTGAATTTGTTGATCGCGGAGAAAAACTTGACACCGGATATAAAAAACATGAGAAAGGAAACAGTGAACACATCAAAGAGAACAGCGCTATGGATAAGGGTCGGGGAGACAAAAGGAAATACTATAAAAATATTAAACAAGTTAATAAAAACTATGAATCACAATATGGTAATCAACATCAGAATAGTATGTTTTCATTCAAATAATGCAAAATTTCATACACACTTTCATATTTTTAAGCTCAAAATGTATGTCATTTTAGAGATTCTTAGTTTTCTCCTTCTATTCATTTAAGAAACTTTTTAATAGCATATAAATAATGACTGAAAAATAACTTAAATTTAATTGAATTTAGGCATTGATAAAGACAAGAATCATAATGAGAATCCACATCAGTATAACATTTATGCTAATCAACCATCAGAAAAATCAGAAGATATTAAACAGGCTGAAGAACAACAAACTTATGATAATGAACAGTCATTACCCAAACAGACATCAGAGAAAAAAGTACCAAAAAGTGATATAAACAACAGTTACACACCATATGGTTATCGTTTGTCTTCTCTTAATTCAAATAATTTATGGCGACCAGTAATTAAACAAACATCGGCTCATTTGAGTCAACATGATTTGTACGCAAAAACAAATGATAAGATTTGGAATAACGGAAACTATCAAAATAATAATCCTTACAGTCAAAAATTAGTTGACGAAAAAGTAAATACTGAAAAACCTATAGAAAATACAGATCAGGATTATATAAATCCAAACTCTTATGTTAATCCATATAAACAATTGCCTCAAGAAGTAACGAATGCTAATTATGGACATCAAACAAATCCCTTTTATTATAACATTCCTAATCAAGAATATTATCCTAATTTGGATACAAATATAGATCAGAATCAAAATCTAACAGATGTTAATCAATATTCTGTTGATAATAATTACTCGAATCAGGCGAATAATTATCCAAATGATTATTCAACTATAGAAACTAATGGTAATACTAATGAATATTCTTCTGATCCTCCAATTTATTCGAGTAATTATTTTTACGATAACTCGACTTATGGTCAAAATCCTATTCATGAATACCCAGAACAACAAATTACACCACAATATCAATCAACTGTTGATATCGACCCGACTAAAGATCCGTCAATGACTGAAAATCCTTACTATGAATACCAAATGTATCCAACAATTAGTAATAATGATAATTATGATCAGAAAGAGAATTATCGCCCCTATAATTTCAGAGTTGAAACAATGCCTTCAATATCTGCAAAAGGAAAAAGTGAACACAACATAAATCAAAATTTTCAAAACAATTTAGCTGATAGTCCTTTTGCTAACGATGTTATTCATATACAAGAAGCGCCCAATTTATCCACTGATAGTTATCCTAAAGAATCAGTCAATTCTGAAATTACTGAAAGTATATCCCCAACGGTATCTGATATTCCGATAAGGCCTTTAATTAGATTGAAATCAAAATCAAAGTCAAAGTCACCTAAAACTTTAGTAAGTATTTGTTCAAGTTATACAATAATAATTCATGTATAGACGAAAGTATCAAAAGCTTTTCATATATCTTTCAGTCAACAAAAAGCAAGTCTCGAAAACCACGCCTTAAAATTAAACTCGACAATAGTTTATCGAATTATCACTTGATCCCCGCGAGCCCACTAACATTACCACCACTAATCCAGAGCCTATTTATGAACGCAAATCAATTTAAAACTCCATTTATATCGCCAACAATGCACTATCAAATACAAACACAACCACCAACTCGTTTACCACTTCTAATGCAGACCAGTTCCACACCGTATTTCACACCAGAGAATCTAGATTTAGATCCGAGTGATGGACAACCAGTTGCTGTTCTTCATCCAAATAAAGTAATTTTTTGAAATTTTTTGCGTATTTTTAACTTTTAACAGAATTTTTTTTAATTAGATGTTAACGATAACAACTCCTTCAGTTTTGAAACGTAGGCCTCAATTTGGAAGTAATGTGTGGACCAGTTTGAACCATATTAGACAATTGAGTCCATTGCAATGGGTTATCAATAATAGTAATTTGAAAAAACATTTCTTTCGAGTTCAGAGACAGTCACTGCCAACTCGATTGAAACTTAATTTAATGACACCAATGATTAATCAAAAGATTAAATTTAAAAATAATGGCACCAAAAATAGGCATCTGTTTAGAAAATTATTCAAATCAATGAAACGTAATGATAACAAACAATAAGATAAACTTGTTTTTCTTGATATACTATATAAATATTTAACACAAATGTCATTGTAATTAATGAAAATAAAGAATTGATTAATGTTAACCTTTTTGCTCATTTTGAGAGCAACTTTATTCTCACATTTGTTAAACTTTTTTCATTCATTCTATACATATTTAAATTAACTTTTAAATCATTGTTTAATATACAGTATGCAGACTGAAAAACACTTGAGTACTTGAATGCTTAACTCTTAAGGAGATATTTGTGAAAAACCATTGATGAGCTTTCAATTATGACCTAATAAGGACTGACGTTCAAAGATTGGTTTCTTATCTTTTTAGCTAAGAATAAAGACCTTAAAGTTATTGTGATTGTAATGAAAGGTATTTACAATAACTTATCTAACATTCAGGACGTTTAGGAAATTAGATTATATTATAGGCAATATTCATTGCAAACAATTTTATTCCGCTCTTCAACTCATGTTTTTGCATTTAATGAGATATCAATTATCTGACACTTTATAAGAAAATAGTGATAATGGTTTTCAACTAAATCGCAAAATAAATAATAGTTCTCAATAATAATAATTTAATTTCTCATCAGAGAAGTCATTCATTACTAATCGATGTCAGAAACTTTTCTCCTCTATAAGGTTTGAGACAAGGCTTCGACAATCGGAAAACTGATTAAAGATTTTCTCAACATGTATTTGTTAACGGAAACAGATATTTTGGAGATTTTCTCTTATGATTCATAGCTATTTGATATAAATTCTGAGTTTGTTTTTCCCAGAAATCAAGCATTATTTCTTCTGTATTTTCGAGAAATGAGGTCTCGAGTCTCGAAAAATTATTTTCTTCAAGTCTCAGTTATTTCTCAAATTTTCAAAACTATTAAGAACTTAATTTTTAAAAGGATTTAATGTTTGAGTTCTAAATTTTTTGCTTTTAAACTTGAAAAACACTAAGTGTTTGCCATTTTTATTGAAAAATACAAGTTTATTGACTAATTTTAGTTTCATAACTTCAAACTAATTTTTATTTCTATAATAAAACTTGAAAAATTTTATTAAAAAGCTTATAACTTTTGGGTTCTAACGAGTTAATGATTCCTATTGAAACTCCTATTTAAATATCAGTCTATTTAAGTCAATCAAATATAATTGGAAAGTATATATTTAACACCATATAAATGATACTTAAACTCTAATTTCAAAAATAATTTCTTCTCATATAAAATTATATTTAGTTGAGATCGTTTCTAACGAATTGTTTCAACTAATAATTGGATTTTTATTCTTTATAAATTAGAAACAATTGATTGAAATGTATGTCAAAAGTTATGTAAAGAAAGTAAATGTATGTTAAAAACTAAATGCAATTGTCAGCTAAATAAGCTTTTTTGATGTAATCGTTTTAAAAAATAACATCAAATCAAATGACATTCACTGAAAAACATTTTACACGAATACTTAAAATTAAATTACAATAAAAACTTTTTCAATTCATTGAGGCGTAAAACTTTCCAAAAAATAATTTTGTATGTATTGTAATATTGAACTTAAACACATTTTATAAAAATATATTTTCGATGACAAATATAAAAATATTATGAATTGAAAAATAAATTTTTAGTAACCATTAACCTGTATTTCAAAGAGTAAACATTTTTGGTATGTATAAGACTTTTGATAAGTGAAAAAAGTATTACTATTTTTGTTAACCACACGAAACGATAAAACTAAAAAACTTATTATTAGTCTTGAAAGTTTTCCCGAATTTTCCGCTCAATTATATCTAATACTATTTATTGTATAAAACTATGTCCTTATTTCGTCTTCCTTTTAATACTATTAATGTGTTAATACACGCTCTATAACCTATTCCACAATTAATATCATTATATTTCTGTCATTTGGTTAAAAATTGTATAATATATACTATAACAATAAGTAAAAAAGTTATTTCTAAAAAAATTGACACTTTTTTCAATGCATGACTGGATTATTATAATAATAGCAACTTATATAATAACTTTGTTTAAGCTCATGATCATAAGCATAAACTATTAAATACAAAAGTATAAGTAATTTTGAGTATTTCTGAAAAATTTTTGAGAGTTGATGTGATAATTAATAAAAAGTTAAACACGAATACAGAATCTGATATGTATTTTGCCATAATATTTGGCCCACATTTGGCCCACATCAACAAAAATGAGCAGACACTATATCTAAATGAAAAGTAAAAATCATAATAAATCATATAATTTTTATATAAATCATGTGTTGTAAAACTCCCATAATTTTCAACTAACTTATTATCATATGCACGATAAAGCCCTCGATTGTTCATAATAGACATCTTATATAATTAAATGATAATTTAACGCAATCATTATTCAAAAATTGCTATATCCATGAAGAGTTTAATTGATTTTATTGGAAAATTATATTTGAGCTTAATTTATATGAAATAAGTTTAGACAGAAAGAAAGTAATAAATTTTGTTTTATGATTCAAATACATAAAGCCCTGGATTTTGTGTGAGCCTAACATACAAAACACAGCGAGAGCTAACTCTGCGAGAGAGGAGTTATTTAGAGCTGAACAAGTAATGGCTTTTCTTTGATGAATAGAAAATCCGCTTTCAAACAGACTTAAACCTATCATTTTTCAAATAGCATACGATTCAATGACTTATTCTGACAAATGTTTTGTATATGTAATTCGTGAAAATAAACACAAGTTTTGCGTCTGATCTTTGCTTATCTAATGGTTTCTAAGCTATCACTCAACTATTCTTTTTTCCTGTTTTCAATTAACCAAATAATCATCTTAAAAGTCAATAATTATAATGCAATCATTTCTATTTTCAATAAAATAAATATAACATTCTTTAAGAAAAGTTTTTACTAGTTTTCAAAATCATTTTAGACTTTGAAAGTGATCTTTAGAGTAGAAAAACTAAACCTTATTTTTGTGACTTTTATTTCGTTATATTATAGCTATTTTGCCAGTAATTGAATTTTTATGCATAACTCGTCTACTGAAATATTTAGTTAATAACAATTCTGATAATAAAATTGCATGACTTTATTATCAAACTTTAGACAATAAGATAGTCAACTGCTTTCTGCAAATGATAGTCTTATAAAAAGACCATTAATCTGAATATGAGTTATAATTAATATTCATTATAAAGAGATTTAACGGAATAATTATAAGTTACAGCCAAAGCATTAGGAATAAAAAAATAATTCGAAGCAATTCTTGGGTAGTTATTCTCAAGTCAATAATTAAGTCAAAGTTTGTTTAGCTATAATTTGAGAGCGAAAAACTTAATATAAAAACTTCGTGCAGGTATGAAAAAAATGCAAACTAATCCTGGGTTTAGATTTAAGTTTGTTTGAGAAAATTTGCATTTAATATGACATAAACCCCTTTGAAAAAAGTTCATATAATATTCTGTATTACATAATATCATAATTTCAATGAAGTGCAAAAAACAAGCATTTGAGCAGTTTTTCAAAGTAAATAAATGATTAAACTCTATAATTATAAGGCCTTCACTTGAATCATGAAAAAAGTAAAGCGAATAAAAACTGAAAAACCAGTTTTTATAAGAGATATACCAACAAATAATACTCTACACACTTTTTACTCCTCTTTCCGCACACTTTACTCTTAACTCTAACAAAACAATATTCTGTGGGCTTAATGTGTAGTAAAACGTGTTGAGCGCAGAATCTGTTCGCGTCATTGCTCTGCAAACTGTGTAAAAACTGACTACAACTTTGACTCTCAGTATGTATTGACTGAACTGTAGCGCAGGAACACATTTTCAGGGTTTGATTTATCTGTAATAAAAGTGTACACTATTTTATTGCACTGTATTTTACTTTTATTTCTCGACTGTTTTTCACTAATTTTTTTGTCAGTAGTCGTCAAGAAAATATTACATTTAAATTCATATTTATTTGTTATTATTTTCTAAAATCATTTTATTTATTCAATGTTTTTATAGACCATTTTATGACACATTTTTATTCAATAGTTTTTAAATAAAATGAATTTTTTTGTTGTATAAAAAGTATAGTTTTTTGTGATTCACTTATTGTGTGATTTCTATTGTGTTGAGTGAAAACAAGGTATGTATTTATCGAGTATTTTAAATATTTGTTAAGTTATTATAGATTTGAATTTTAAATATTTTTTCATTCAATCATAACATGAAACTCATGAATATTTTTTAAGTTTTTTCCTTTCTCTTAACCATTAATTGCTTTTTAATTATTATATCCTTTTGTGTTACAAAAAATCGTGATTTTGTGAACACTTTCCTGAGGAAAGTGTCTATAATTTTTGGGCTTATTTTTCACTTCAATTATATAAACACAAATACCTTCAACTTTCGCAAAACCTTTGTTGTTAAAATTTGATTTTACTTGTGATTAAACGTTTTTATCAATTAAATCTAAATTTATGTCAAAATTAATTCACGAAAAACATGACTTATTTTCACACTTAATATATTTTTATAATAAGGAAGTAATTTATTATCAGATCTCAAGTACATTTTTGTATGAAAAAAAAGTTTTTACATAAGAAATAATTAAATAGACTTCTTGTCAAAACTCATTAACGACATGATAATTTAGTTCAAAAAATTATTTTTTATCAAATCACGACTCAATCAACAAATTATTTATCTATAAAAAAAATTTAGATTAGAATCTATTTTAAGTCAAAACTAATAAAGTTTTCTCAACTGAAAAAAACTTTGACTTATATCTAAATTAACTGTTTTATAATAAGAGAAACTTGAAGTGAAAAGATTTCTTGAATAAATTGAGTAAAAAATTTCTATTTTAAAGAAATATCATATTTTGATGTAAAACTCAATTTGAATGATAGACATATTGAGGCCATAAAAACTGCCGCTTTTGATGAGATATTTATTCACAACTTTCCGTTCGTTCATGAACTCTAACTATTAATAACGGATAAGCAAAATGTTAGCGAAAAAAGTTGACGATAAAAAAGAAATTGTTTCGTAATGTTGAAGGAATGCAATATTTTTGCTATTTTATCGTTTTGTTGATATATATCTTATACTATTTAAGGATTAATTTCTTGTTTACCGTATACTTAACTGAATATACAATTATTATATGCTTGACATTTTAAAAGCAAGAAAACCATAAAACTTTCTAAAAGTTAAATCTCTTTTAATAGAATTTATTTGAATGAATAACCAAAATAAGGATTTTTACATCATTTATTTTAATGTATTTTCTTATATCCCTAACCTTTAAGCTCTGTTTCTAAGCTATGGTCTTAAAGAAGTGGTAAAAATTTGAATTTCTTATTGAAATATATGATGAAATTTTTAGCATATTTATCATGTCTTTCATAGCGACGGATATATAAAAAAAATGTTTCCTTTTTAATAAAAAATATCAAGTCGTGAGTCAACGCTTGGGATAACAGATGGACAGACAAAAGTCAATACTTATAAGGATGAAAATAGCTCTATAGATATCGACCTAAAAATACTTTTGTATAAAATTGAAAAACTTTTCTAATCAACTAAAGTAATCGTTTCAATTATATAGAGATTATATACAACTTTTTACAGTTCTTTTAACGCATAGAGTTATCAAATAATTATAATAAAGTTCAGTAATAAATGCTGTCAGGAATTAGTTTTAAATAATTTAATAGTTTTTTCAAGCGATCAATTGTTTTATTTGAGTTTTATTGAGAGATAAAGAGTTTATTTTATCAATAGTCACGACTTAATAGACCATTGAATAAATAGTTATTCAATTGATTGCATTAATAAATAATAGTTTTTAAAATACCCTTTACTTTAGTTTTATATACTTTGCATGTTTTTCAATAGTTATTATTATTTGTATTCATTGAATGTGAAAATGTGTTTAGTTTTTCAGTGCATTAATTTGTGGTTCAGTTTATACCAGTTTTAATGCTTCAAAAAACCTGAGTTTATGAAACAGACATCATATCCTGCTTTTTACAATCCAATGATGAGTTCAAACCATTTTCTCATCATTTTTTTCACAGTTAGGAATCAGATAAATATTTATTTAATTATTAGTTATTGTTATTTAAATGAATTGCATTTAGTTTTTCTGCTTATTATTTGCCTGAATGAAGAGTTGAACACAAAAATTTGTTGAGTCACCAAAAAGTTTTAACCAAGAAATGTATTGATTATTTTTATGGTTGAATATGCAGTAAAAGCTAAGCTTCAAATAAATGTAGTTTTTATGCAAATTCACTCCTATTGTAATAGAGTTTTGAAGGTTAGGATTTGTAATATTTATATCCAATGACAGCCTATGGTATGAGTTGTATGTTTTGCTTGAAAGTTGAAGGGAAGTAACGATATATAAATATTTACTTGAATAATATTTCTCATGATCTGATGATATCATAACTCCTGCTCAATAATAATCATATTTCAAGTCAATTCAAATACGCTTAGAATACACTTTTTCAGAATTAACACTAAATTTTCTCTCAATTTTTGCTTTAAGAGAAAAGACTCCCATATTATTAAAGCTAATAATCATTTTTAGGATATTTTATATATTGTTTATGACATCTTATTTTCGTTTAATATTTCATAAACTCATTGAACTGAGAATTGGAAACTTTATTTGATTTTTTTCTTCAAGAAAATATCACCGCTTTTCTCGTGATTGAGTTTTGCGTTTTATATATGAAGTTAAATTCAATTTTTTCATGAATCAAAGTTAACATTATTTTATAGTTCAATGAATTTTTTGGAGTCTTCGCTCTTCGGAAAGACCACTGATTTCTCAATTTTAAATAATTAAATTTCAAGAAGAAATTTTTCTGAGCATGAAATTCGACTTTTTTCCTTTCGGATCAGTTCTAATGTACTAAAACTCGAATTTAAGGATTTTTTTAAAGAAAGTTTTATCTCTTGATTAATGAATGATTTCTAACATTGATTTGAGATTGAATTAATTTCAGGAAACTATTGATAGAATATAATGAGTTGATAAATGTATGGCATGTTCCGAATGAATAAATCTTTTATAAGTGAATCGTTTGATTCGCATAAATACGTGACAGCATTAAAACATTTGAAATATTTAGCATTTACTACTTGTTGCTCATACTTATTGAGTGCACACATCTGTGAAGCAACTCATTTCTTACCAATTATTACAAGAATTCAAATTTATTCTATAAATTATTTAAATAATGATGAATTAATTTGATATTCAGATATAATTATAATGAATAACTTGTAATTTTCAAAAATGATACTAAAGAAACATTTCTCTCATGTAATTAAATTTGAATCTTAAGTTTTTCTCCAACCCTTCAAATAATAATAACTATGGGAATAATAACACGAGAAAAATATTTATTAATCATAAATAATTGTTAAGCACTTATAATATTATACTAATTCATAATTTCGCGCTTAAACAACACATTAATAATAACAGCCTTCAGACCATATTTGATAAAAAAATATTTTCTCATTTCAGATCAAAATCATTAAGAACTCTGCATATCATTGAATATCTGCTAAAAAACTTTGTATAAGAAGAAAAAGAATATTTGTTAAAAAATTATTGACAAATAGTAGAGTAACATAAAAACATAGATAAACAAAAAGGATTTGATGAAAATGATTCCCGAACCGGACTATAACGAGGACGAGACCAATAAAAATAACAATAGCATAAAGACTACATCTTCTTCAACATCAATATTAAGACAAGCGAGAAGTGGTTCACCGAATAAGAATAATAGCAATTCTATACATTTGCCACACTTTGACGATGAAGGGCTGGTTATACCACGAAAACCAAGTAATCCTTGCGTTGAATCTAATGAGCGAAAAAATTTACATAAAGAAATGCTTTGGAACCAAAAAGTGTATGAATTTTCAATTTTCTCTTTATTATTATGCAGTTTACACTGTTATTATGGTTTGTATTTATTTTAGTTCATCTCTTTCGTCATCCTTCAGAAAAATGAGTTTTTTTTTCTCTATTCTTATAATTTCTTTCATTTTGTTATTTATCTAATAATTTCTTCAAAGTTATTGTAGGCTTTTATAAGAGGCTCTTGTGTTGTACGGCGATTGTGATCAATCATTCCCATCAAGAGTTTGTCTAAACATTTCATTTCATGCAATATTAGTATTTAGTTTGTCTTCTCTAACAATATGTTTCTTTCACAATGAAAAGTTTGTATTATATTTAAATTTATTACCACTTCAACAACCAATCAAAATATCTTCGATAATCAAAAGAGAACTTTTTTCTCATTAAAATCTCATTTAAATGCATGAAATTTCAATTTTCACACCTGTCAGTCATTTATAGCCTAATTTGATTTGATTTGATTTGATTTTACTTTGAAAATGACTCATTAAATTGAAAATATTTTAATATACTATTCGTCCGAAGTTTTTAATCGGTTTTAACTCAACTCATTATAAATTCTCTCAAATGATTTTTTCCGTAATATTTTCTTTTTGTTGATTTGATATAATGTTGAAAATACACAATTCGATAGTTTAGTAACCGTTGAAATAGTTTTGGGGTAAAAAACTTGAGACTCTGTGCACAAGCTTTGATTACATTCCGCTTGAAATGTATAATTAAAATTTGAATAATGCGAACATTTATAACATGTGAAAATTTTAGTGTAAAAGATGATCGATAGCTGAAAATAAATTTTTCGCTTCAATTATTTCAGAAAAAGTATTGTAATTAAGGGTATGTTAAAGTCGATAAATCCTTGTTTGAAATTATACTTCGAAATGAAGAAAAGCATATCATAATTGCAGTCTTGATGGCAATATCATAAAAAGACTTAAATTATCTCAACATTTCTAATGATTGTCAGACTTGAGACCTGTTTTATATCAAATAATAGCATTTCTAACAATTGTTCCGCAATCTTCTCATGTTATGAATCCTTCTAATGATTATTATATTTTTATATCTTTTTTTATTGTCTTTTTTAGTGGTAAGAATGTATTGGACTCTAAGAACGAACTCGAGAAAGTAATGGCCAAACGTAAAGACGAGGCAAAGAAGAAAGAGTTTGAGGCAGAAAAGCTGAGCCGCAGGTCGAGCCTCGAGCGACGCCTTGAGGAACAACAATTAAAAATAAAACTACAAGAAGAATGTGCTAATCAGTCGCCGCACACGTCTGAGTCGTCTTCGCCTGAGAAACAGGAATCAGAGTTCCTAAAGATTTATTCAAAAGTGAAATGTGCCACAAATCATGATAATAATAATGTTAATAATGATGATATACAGAAGAGTTCAACACCGATGGCATCCAAATCCTGAATAATAGTCGTTTTTCTTGACTATTATTCTTATGTTTAGATTAATCAATTAGGGATTCAATTTTGAGACCGATTTAGAGAAAATACTTTTACATTTTCAATATTTCGAGTAAAACCTCGAAAAACAACCTTAAAATCTAACCAATAGTTCGGATCTAAAGAACCTTTTAATAAATGGGTTCCAAATATAAGGACAATCTTTATAGGAATTAATCGTAAATTAGGACCAAATATAGTCTAGAATTTTAATCAATTGGTTTTTAAAAACCGGAATTTTTTATTCGGATTAAAAGCATAATTACATTGATATATAAATGTGGAAAATAAATAACTCAAAAAATACTTCAATCATAGGCTCTAGTCCTTAATACAAATATATTTTATTAATGATATTTTCGGAAATACACTATAAATCCCGGTTTATTAATGCATAACTACTTTGTTTTTAATAGTTGTAAAAAAGTTGGTGCCATTGCTTTCAAAGATCATTACACTATCATTAGAGACGCACATAATATCATATCATATAATGATCACTACTTTTAGTCTCGATTATTATTTCCGTTTCGTTTCGTTTTAGTTTCTTTTCATAAACTTCTTTCACTCTTCTCATGTGGACCAATCAATTGTTGCCTATAATCACATTTAAAGCCAAAATTCTTATATGAATACCTAATTGAAGAAAATATTCTTACATTTTTACTTAAATACATAGTCTTTTATCTATTCATTTAAAAACATCTCAAATTAAACTTATTTTTCACTATTCTATTCAATCCTATGCAGTAAAACAATTTTGTTGACAAACTTTCAATTTTAGTTTCATATATAATCACAAAAATGTTTTAATTTTGATTCCAATAAGTTTTAAACTGTTATAGAATAACATGACATAAATCTAGAGTGAATTCATGTATAAATAATGCATTTCTGACATTAATATTGATTACATAATAATTATCATGTTTTGAATTAAAGTTTTAGCTCTTATTTCTTAAACTGTAAATACTTATGCAGACAAAATACAAATCTAATTATACCTTAACTTTAATTAATAAGTTTTGTATATTATATAATGATTGATTGCATTCACTTTTGGGATTTAATTCAATGTATAGTACAATACAGTACACAAAATACAGTTCAAAAGTATAGAGACTTCAAAAAACCTTAAGTAGAGTTGATTTCGAGAACATTTCTCTTACTTTTCTAATGATCTGATAATAAATACAGGTTTTGAAACTTTATCTGGACTTGAATTCAATTAAAAATATTTCAAATTAAACTTTATATCGCATACAAATTCTTTACTGAACTTTTATTCTATTGAAAACATTTGTGGACATATTTTTAGTGCTATTTTATGTGATATTAATTTCGGGATTAAATTCATTGATATCTGTATTGTTTAATATGTAATAAAGTAAATGAAAACTATTGATTGAAAATTAATTTCAATATTAGACTAAATTTTTCAAAAGCTTTTAATTAGTACGAAAAGTTCTTGAGTTATAAAACTTGCAAAAAAGGCATTAATTTTTAGAGTTTTGTTCGCATCCGAAATTCATAACAATTAACTTGAATACTGAATGAAATGATAACTTGTATAATATTATTAGTTTTGATAGACTTTCTGTTTAATTGATGAATAAGTGATTAATGAATACAAATTAAATAAGTTCTGAATGTAATCCATGATTATTAGCCTTGAAGTAACAAAACTTAAATTATAAGCATTTTAGATGATAAACAAGTTTCAAACTTTATTAAAACTAGATTTGAATTATTTGACTATTTAGACAAAACAATATTCCTCATAGAATCTCAATAGAACCAGACATTTCTGGCCACAGCTGACCAGTGCTGCACTGGTTATAAACTCTAAAACTCTAAAATAAAGTTAAATTAAAATCAAAATCCCTTCACAATATGCAACTGTAATGTGATACTAAAGCTTTTTTAAAAGATTGTATAATTAAGATGAGACTTGTTTTTTCAAAACAAATCACAAGAAATGAAGGTTTTTACTCAAAAAATCTAAGATGAAAGATTGAATAAAATTGCACAACTGGTGAAACTTTTTTTTCAAGTTATATAGTACTTTATATAATGAAACTCTGCTACACAAAAAATATATGTTATATTTAGAGTCCAGAATGATTTAGTCTTGAGATTAGATAACTAATCGTAACGCATCATAAAACAACACATTCAATTTTTTTAGTGTTCACTTTATTAGACACTAATTTAGAACTATAAAAATAAGTTTAAGTTAAAGCCTTACCAAAAGTTTGAAATTAGTGTCTT
>JAQFZT010001436.1:0-15247 GCA_034696325.1 Camisiidae sp.
CTCTATCAGTTGTTTTAGGTATCTGTGCAACTTTTATTTGTCTCATCCTGTATTACTAAACGTTTTTAAGTATTCAAAACTTTTATGTTCATTAATTTAAATTTATTTCTTTATCTTATCTCTTAAAGTTTGAGATAATCATTGAATATGATTACAGTACTCAATAACTCAAAACTTCATTCTCACAACAAAACAAAAAATGTTCTCATCATTAAAAGTTTACTTTGATTACTATCTGATCAATAATCAATCAATAAATACTTAGTCACTAAAAAATTTCTAACTTATTATAAATTACTATTAAGTATATTTGAAAATACAATTAAAACTTGACTTTAAATGTATGAAAAATTCAATTTGAGTTATTCGTTAGGCAAAGAGCTTATGACTCTTGTTATCAATGAATAAGTGAATTGTAGTGATAGAAATGCTTAAGTTTTGCAAACTTTATAAAAGAGATGTAATTTATTTTTGAAGTATAACATGAATTGAGTGCTAAATTGGGTTTAAGGCATAATAAATGGATGTGAAAATTTTGTTCTCTAGTTTCGAATCTCTAGACTGATGGAGCCTTAAGTGTTTTGGCAAATGTCTCGACAAAAATGCCTTTGAGCTTAACCACAACTTTACAATTTGATTAAATTGATTTACCACTTCCAAAGTGTATAAACTCAATCTTGACTTGACTTGTGCAACAATGTCAAAGTGGATTGTGTTCGAGTCAGACTTACCACTTGTCCGGTTTTCACATGCGATATCTGGATGACGGAAGAGACCCAAAACCGGACATAACAGTGTCCGGTTTATTCTTAATCAAAAATTCTATTCGAATTATAATATACTCCAATCAATCTTTTAACGTTACATAAGACAGAAGTCAATTATTAGTACCAAACCTTAGATATAAACTCTTTTCAATTCCTTCATTTCGTGAAAAATAATGAAGAAATAATTGTAAAAATCTGTAAAAACAATTTTTTCAAAACCACAGAAGTGAGTCTGATTCGAGTGCACTTCCACTCAGATATTGATTATTTCGGCAAAATATTTATTTAAAACCAACTTTAAGATGAAATTTTACAAAAAAGTTTGCAATAATACAATGCAATCATCACTTATTACTGTGATATTTAGATTAAATATAATAAAAGGCACAATTATCACATCAGAAATAAGAAGGCAATTGTTGATGAACTCGAGAAAATCTCTCAATTCGAGGAAAAGTAGTTTACGAGTATTGTCTCATTAATATCATAATCAAAAGCTTGTTTGAATTCAACTTATTTTTCACAATAACTTCCCACAAGTTTCTATTGAAGTCTTTTCATTAAACTATCGTTAATGAGTATAATAAATGCTTAATTATATTTATTCTAAAAGATAATAAATATTTGATTATAAATTAATGATATCTTAAAGAGTAACTCATATTGTTATGAGTTTTGCAAAAAAATATATTCAAATTTAATTTGATTTTTAGAGTCTGTTTTCAGATATGGTTTGTTTTATAACAAATAAGTCGTCAGCTTATTATCATATTTGATGAGACAATTCTTGTAAACTTACAATTTAGAAATGGATTGTATTTGAAAATTATAAATCGAAAGTTACAATTCATACCAATTTTAGTGAATAAAAATAAGCCATAAGAGTAACCATTTTATGGAAACCAAATATAAAGTGAAAATACAATAATTTTACGTTTAACTACTTATTCATTAATGAGAAGAATTTGCATCAAATCTTCATAACATCTTTGGCCTCAAATCAACCCTTTCTTCATAACAATAATCATTAAAATAATCGACAATTTTTAATATATTGTAAAAATATTAAAGTTATTAAATTCTAGAATATAAATGGAATTCAAATTAAGATTAATTATAATAATAAAATGGAATTCTATTATACTTTATGTTTAAGTTTATAAAATGTAATCGAAATAAACTTAACTTTAATAAAGTATTAGTTTTAAAAAATATATAATAAACTGTAGAGTTATAAAAATCTTCAATCAGTGGTACAAACGCTTCATTATATTATGCAATAAACCGAACGTCGAGTTTAATGATGTTATCAATCGTTGGATTCAATATTCATCGCATTAATGTCTTTAACAAATTTCAGTCAATAAGAAATCAAATTAAAATGTTTGACGTTTAGAACAGAATCGAATTAATAATAGAATTGGAATCAAAGTCATGGCACAGGGAATGCACAGCAGATTAAATACAATTAAATAATTTGAAAGATTTAAAGAGTCAACAGAATAATTGGATTTGCGATTTGTGTGCACCTGTTTTTTGGTCGAATTTTCGCTACTAAAGAGTGACAAAAGTCTACATTTGTTGAATAATTTCATATTTTTGTTTCAAATCGATCTGTGCCTTCTTTGCGTCGTGTTTTTTCCTTTGAGCCAAGATTTGTCTCATTTCGGAAGCACTCATATTAAGATTCAAATCAGCGCCGCTTTCACTCAACTGACGTGAAGGACCGCTAAAACTCGAACCACTTTTACTCGATGTCGGAGAGCCTGGAATTGAAGCGTTAGTATTACTTCCACCACTTGACGGACGGTTGTTATGCATCGATTCCGTAGAAGTGACCTGTGATCGGGTCACACTTTGCGGTGTTGAGCCTCCAGACGAATTGTTGGCACCATTTTCCTAATCATACAAAAAATTTCATTAAATAATTAAATATAAAAACCAATCGTAATCTAAAATCTAAATTTTTATTATAACAAAAATTCCACCATTTCTTTCAACATCTAGTGTTGAATTCATTTCACATATTTTTCTAGAAATTAATGAAAACAAATTTTACAAAAAAATTAATAGCGGATTAAGCGAAATATCAATGAAATTTATTATCATCTGAAATGAATTCAAATATTAATAGAACTCAAGGAAAGTGTTTTGTTGTCCTCATCAAAAAGATTGAGCATTTTATTCAAAAATAACTATTTTATGAATCAACAAAATTATGAATTATTAGAACTCAGGTTAAATCATTTATGAGTCTGTAGTTTCAAGTTATAATTAGATCAATTTGAGCTCATTTCTTGTTCATGAATTCATTTTTGTTAATAATATTTGGCATATTCAGCATTTTTATAACTAAAACCTTTTCAAATATAAAATAAAGAATTTGAGAGTCAAGCGATTTGTTAGAAAGAGTCAACTAACAAACAATGAGACATTTCTCAAAAATTCTTATGAATTCATTAAAATCAATTCAAAAAATCAATGGCAACTCATTTTTGAGACTAACCAAGTCTTAAGGCTTCTCTATTTTGAAAGACAAAATAAAATTCCTGCAAAATCACGAACTGCTTCCTGAAAAACGATTCCTTTAATTTGAGAACTATTTGACAGCAAAAACTGACTTTCATTAAAAAAATATGCGGAAAATTCTAGTTTTGTTAACTTTTTTCCCTTTTATGTAAAAAAATCTCAACAATATGCAAGAATAAAGATAAAAATGCAATTAAAATCTATTTTATTATTATATGAATGACAAAATAATGAATTAGCATATTCTCAATGAGAAGAATAACTATTGAAACTCAACTTTATAGCAAGAGTTAAAAACAGAAGTTATTATAATAGCATATTTGCAATAAATCGATAAAATTTTTCAAATAAATAAAAAATAATGGTTTCAGTTATGTTTGAAAAGACGTCAATTCAAGAAAGCAATGATAATAAAGGATCGAAAATACTTATAATTCAAGTTCAGATAAGAAATCAATTGGAAAATATTTAACGTGTCTTAACTTGATGCGAATGAATAGAAAAATTGCGATTTTAGACTTGAATAACTTGAAAGAAAACCTTATATAAACATTATTAGATCCTGATTTGGAATATTTATTTCAATTAATTGCTTGACTATAAAAATCAAAACATTGATAGACAAATGACTGGCTTTAATCCTAAAATGACTCGTTAGTTATGATTATTAATTATAGGTTTTTTGTGAGATTCAAATTTAGACAGAAAGCGATTGAAAAGATTTGTTTAATATTATATTGAATAATATTAAATACGATTAAATTTTCTATAAACTAATCTTGAAATAGTCGTATCAAAGAATGCTTTCTCTTAACATAATACAAATAATGATTAATTGTAATCATATTTGATATGAATTGATAGCTTTATTATACAAACTAATTATCGAAAAATTGACGGTAATTTCTTTCGCCATTTTTGATAAAACGTAATTTAATAATAATAATTATCGCTTCTGAATAACTCTGTTATTGAGATAAACTAATCATTTATTACAACTTCTATCTAATTGCATAAAAATACGATTTTAGATACAAAAGATAATCATTTTTATGCATCAATTATGAGAATATAAGTGTATTCGTGCTGTATATGAGAGGTAGAAATGCTTGTGATCTAAGTTTTAGAGATAATAAATGTAGAAATAGGTAAATGGAACATAAAATACCAAAAATAGTCTTTACAAAAATAATATAATTTACAACTACTATAACTTCATTTAAGTTATTGCTCACATACACTGTAAACCAGTTGTAATGTATTCTACTTTCTGTTTTCTCCATTAGTGTCTCAAATCATATTTTCAAGAATTACATTCAATCAATTCATGTGCAAACCATTCAATCAAAAACTAAATTTCTAAGCCTTCGAACCGAAACAAATTTGTTATTTATTTAATATTTGAAATGTATTTACATATCTAATCATAATACGAAAGAAAGGAGTGATTATTTTTTCTATTTAGATAAGACTCATGACATTTATTTACTATTTATTTATCAAACAAGTGGCACAGTTTCAGCATTTGCTTTCAATTCAGAATTGTTTTTAAAAACGTAAAAGTATTTTAATATCACAAATTAGCTGAAAAACCAGACAAAACCTCATTATTATGAAATTGGATGTTAATTTTCATTTGTTTAGCAGATTAGATACTCAACTATTTTGATAAACATTTTCAAATCTCAATTCAAGCTTAAAAAGTTTGGTTCAAATCATTACTTCCGATTCATGTAATGATTAGAAGAAAAACGAGAAACAGTTTATCTGAGTTTGAATTTGAGAAAATACTTAGTATTTCAAGTCGATTTGATTGTCTCTATAGATCAACTCAAATTTCTAAAAGTTAGCAAAGCATTCATTAACTAATTTCTAATATAATAACCGATAAATTACTCAAAAATTGTTTGTGACATAATTTATAAGACGCTAAATCATGAAGAAATATTTGGTTTGATTTCTAAACACATATTTGAAATAGTTTAACGACTTAAGTGGAATTTGACAATACTTGATGAGTTGCATCAAACTATTGAAAGTAGAACATAATAGCCGTATAAAAACACTCGTATAAAAGCCCACTGAATAACAGGAAAAACAAAATAAGTTTGAAGTTTAATATTTCTGTACTTTAAATGAATTCATAGTGAATTTTCAAATAAACGGTATAATTATTGTATTGTTTGAGACATTTAAAAGGCTTATTATAGAAAATTGAAATATGCATTTCATTGTCAAACAAGAAAATGTCTAATGATCTCATTTTTGATTCAAATACTAACTTGAACTCAATAACTAAGTAAAAGAATAAAGGACAAGAATAATTGGTTAAAAAAATTTCTGTAAAGCTATGAAAAATTGTCTAAATTGAAAATTTTTTCAGATAATTCTAAATACAAACACATTATTAATGCTAATCTATTATTAATATGAAGTCTATAAAGTTTATGACTGAAGATATATTCGAATAAAACAATAAAACTTTATCATTGAATTGCAGACTATTTAATTGAATTAAAAATAAATCTTTTTGTTTATTGAAAAAACAGTGTAATAAAAAAAGTTATAAATGTATTGTTAAAATCAATGAAATGCATCAAATAAAACAACTGAATTGAATAAATGCCGAAAAATGTCTGATATTTTGCAATATTTGCTGAGAAAAGAAAGATATTTGAATTTTGAATGAATAAAAAGAGCTGAACTATGATTTACAAGATGTTGAAACATTGGAAACTGAGCTCAACTCAATTCAATGCTTAATGGAGTTTAAAATTTGGCACATTTTGGTATGATTTGCAACACTCAAATTGAACAGATATGTGATTAAAATTGTATAAATATTTAGTGCATTCTTTCATTGTTAATTGAATTGCAAAAATTTCAATTTCATTGTTTTTAATGGAAAGGATTTGTTTATTTATTCAAAAAAACATTGTGATTAATAGTGTTTAAAAACGCATATAAATATTGTGCAGGAATTTAGACAATCAATTCAACTCCATAAACAATAGCAAATCTCAAACGGATTTTTATGCTAAAGTTCGTCAAATTGAAAGTTCAATTATTTATATTGAATTTTGTTAACACAAACAACTATTTCAAATTGATTTCTGCGTATTTAAAGGATAAAAATAAAGTCCGAGTTTACGCCTTTCGATTTAGTTGTAATTCTAATGACATTGACATGAAAATTAATTCTCAAATATCAGCTGAATATGATATATACATACTGTACACACATGTGCACCAATACATTAATGATCTAATGATTGGTTATTTGCAATAGCAATCAAGTTATGAGATCTTTATTTATCACGAGATAATCCTCACTACTTAGGAATCCGATAAACCTTTCATTTTATATTGATTTGAAGAATGGAAAAGTTTAATGCGATTCTTCTGCAGAAATAATCAAATTAAATGATAGCTTATGTAAAGATAATCTGTAACTTGTAATAGTTCTGTGAGCTTTACTTGTATAGAAGGGAAGGAAATTGGATTTTATCTTAAAATTCCGATTGTTCTCTAATGAGATGCGGATAATGCATGACATTTAGTGTTGAGTCAACTGTAATTTGTGGCCAAATCGTTATAGAAATGATTTCATTTTTCATGATATTAGTCATAACTTGTATTAATGCTATTCTCAGCCCTTTTATGAATAATGGAATTTTGAAAACTTATGATTTTTGAATTGATGCACTATTTTATAGGTCAAAAGCAATTAATTACTCGAGTATCACAAACATAATAATAGTATAAACAGAGTTATATAAACAGTTATTGCCAGCATTTATCATGAGTGATAATTTGTTTTAAGTGTGAAAATATAAGTGCAAAGTTCTCAGCATTACAATAAAGAGTCTATCTGTAGGCGTATTATTGCTAACATATCAGTCAGTACTGAGTCCCGCATCAATCCTATAATTAATTTAGTAATTATAAAACGAACAAATAAATTGTAAACCAAATCAAAATTTGTTTCCTTATTTACTCTAAAGAATGCACATTAACTGCGAGTACTTTTTTCGATTCAATTTATGAGACGAAAGGCGTTCAGCTTTTGACATATAAATGACTTTCTTTGAAAAATTGAAAATGAAATTTCATGCATAACTTTGTAATCTTCAATATGATAATATTCGCCCAATTCATTCGAGATTCTCTATGAAATTAGTAACACATGACTCACGTTTAAGGATCAAATCAATGCTTCCATTTAATGGTGATGTCTGTGGGTTTTTTACTCAACATTAAACCTATTTTTCAATGGCTTTAATAGCTAAAGAAGGGAACAATTCTGTGTTAAACAGTATTAATGGCAACAAAACCAAACCGTTTTTAAATGTCCCACAAATAAGTCTTTATGACATATATTTAAAAGTTGAACGAAATTGTAGTGATATATAAGTAATTAAGGCTAATTTGAAAGGTAGTAAATATTTAGAAGAATTGGCTTTTATTCGCATTTCTCAGACAATTGTTGAAGATTTAATAATAAACGAAACTTTGATTCAAAGTATAGTTACAATGAATGGAAAAACTATTTGAAGTACAGAAATAGGGCTGACGTTATTACACATGAACTCCCATTAGTTGAAAAATCTCACCACAAATGCCATTAGTTTCTTATAAGTTATTATCAAAAGGAAGAATAGTTTAGAAATAAAATTGAAAATCAAGATTCCATAAAGTTTTGCAAATGAATAATAAACAGAAAAGTGAATAAGTTATGTGAATATGTAGTCATGCATTTGAA
Organism: Camisiidae sp.; assembly: GCA_034696325.1. Lineage (NCBI taxonomy): Eukaryota > Metazoa > Arthropoda > Arachnida > Sarcoptiformes > Camisiidae > Camisiidae sp. The sequence goes on from JAQFZT010001436.1 coordinate 8,059, forward strand.
AGACAAGGCCATCGAAGGGAAATTATTGAGGAAAAATCATGTTTAACAGCCAATTCATTTCTCAAGTCATTTCAATTGACTCTTCACTACTTTGTATTGTTTTGAGTAACTTTCAAACGATTAGTCATTTGATGGAAACTTTGATTTTGTAAACAAAATACGGAACAAAATCCACAAATCAATCAAAATAATTGATTGGTTTGAAAATAAGCATAACTTTCGTGAGAATATAAAATACCGGTTAATGATAAACATTATTAAATGAATAGATATAATGCTCACCAAAACAGGAGAATCTTCTCGAGCAATTGATCCGTTAGTTTTATGATTCAATTCGACATTATGTTTGATCCCATTTGTATTCCCATTAATTCCATTTGTATTATCATTAATTTGATTCTCATCTTCGATCACATCTTTATCTCCATTAATACTATTAATAGTAGGCGTTGTCGGAGGGCTGAGACGTTTGGGGTGAGAGTTGGATGTGTTGGGTCGCGGAACTGGTGTCTTGTAATGAATTACATTGGATTGAGAACTTTTGACAACTAATTTGTTCTCTTTATACCACTTGTCGGCCGATTCGTCGATGACTAATAGCTTTGTTTCGTTGGGAACCGATTTGATACGTTCGACAACTTGTCGATGGTTTTCATTGGAGATGTTGACCAAATTCACTTCAATGATTCGATCGCCTTCTCTAAGACCTGCCAACTGTGCGGGTGAATCATCATCTACTTTACCAATATATTGACCACTCTTTGCTTTCTCTGCGTGCAAATTGAATCCGTAGCCATCGAAGTCGGGCCACTTTATCAAATGACAAAGACGTGGACATACAGTTGATTCGTCTCCATTTGACGACATTCTTCTCTTCCTCTTTATTATTGTTTACAAAACTTTATTTCTATTCAAAATATTTCTAGAAAATAATAATAAACTTTTATATTAAAACAATAATTGTTTTATTGAATTTAATTTAAATAATAAGAAACAAAATCAGAGGAAAATGTGTGGCAAATGAATGAGGCGTTCAGTGAATACTAGAAGCGATTAAAATAAACTTTTCTTATGGTTGGGATATATATAATGCTAACAAAGTTAAATAATAATAATAATACTATACTTATTATAGAAGTAATAAATGGCAAAACATGGCTCACACTAAACACTCACTGAAAACAAGTTTCTCTACTTTTTCTCTCAAATCGTTTTTCAGATGATGACAAGCCATGAACGCATGCGTTACTTATAGACACTTGTAATGCAATGCAATGTGAGTTCAAATAGTTGAATAGTGAAGCAATTGAACACCACCTCAATAAACATCTTTATCACTACTTACCTGCAGACCTATATTTTTAAAGCTGCAAACTTTCAAATACAGTCAAATCACAGTTAAGAGTCACAGAAAAATTAATTTTCACAAAATTAAGTGAATTTTATTCAAACTAACGCATGATTTCTCAATCAAAGTGTTCAAATCGTATTTCAATAAACTTTTTTACTTACGGAATACTTAATAACTTTGAAGGTGTTTCAGTACAATTGCATAAAAAAATTATAATATAAGTGGGATTTTATTCTCAAATAATTTTTAGGTTATAATAACTTTGCATTCCATTAACTTTCACTAAAAGTGAAGAATCTTATCAAAGATTATTGAAAATATTCGGTCGACACAGAAAAAACTTTTTGCACATAAATAATAATTAACTAATCAATTTGAACAACAAAGTATTTATTATTTGAAACCAAGAATTGTTTGAATGCCCGAAGAAATGTGCCCTTAAATAACTACTCATTAACCGAAAAGATAATTATGTAAATGGAATTCTTGTACTAAATATGCAAATTCTGACCTCCAAAATGCCTAAACAACAAATTATTACTATTAATCAAATGTTTTGTTTATTAAGTACACGTCGATAACAATCAAATATACGTTCATTTTATATAGAATTCAAAACTGAAGATCATTATTATTCAAGTCGATTAATACATATTTGTATAATTGAAAGTGAAATAAAATTTATGAAACATGAATAAGTTATAAAACTTCTAAATTCGTTAACAAAATTAGATTTTGTTTATAAAAGTATTTCATAAACTCATCAATGGATAAATTGAATCCATTTATAAAATGGTGAATAAATAGTTGATCATTGATTGGAATGAACTCGAAATTATGAGATTTTAAGATAATTTATTTAGACCTTTACCACAATGAGGATGTAATACTATTTGCAAAGTTGGAAACCACATAAATTCGGGTTCAGTTATACTCGTTCTGCAAACAGTACAAACTCTGCAAAATACAAAATACTTTCATTTAAAAGCAATAACTCTTAGAGAATCCATACCTGTCTTCATTCAAAAATAGAAACTTTCGTTCTGTCATAACTTTTTCGTGTTTAACAATTCTATTTTCGGTTGTGACCAGACCTTTAGTAACCATTGATTGACGCAATCGATGGATTGAACGACGAATTCCTTTATTTAAAAATTGTTCAATAATAGAAACGGACCAGTTTTGGGGTATTAATTGTAAGACTTTTATTGTGTCGAATTCAGTGACTTCATTATTGAGCAGTTCGAGGGCTGGAGTGACTAGATTTGTGACATTCCTAACAATGAAATAAAACTACAAATAATATAATACTAAAATGTTAAGTAAAAGGTGCGAAACCTGTGACTGAGGTCCAGATAAATTCCAAGTAGAGTATGAAACAATTTGTATCTTTGTTTTAAATGGTTTTTTCCAGAGTATAGCTCAACACAATACTGTTCCGCTAGTTTATAGTCTTGTAACTGTTCAACAAATATGCTTAAAGTTCTCTCGTGTTCACCTAATTTTCCATAAAGAAGAGCACATTCGTAATGTAGTTTGGCTTCAATGACTTTTCCCAAAATTAATTGAACTCTATATAGAGACGATTCTCTCAACAAATGCTTCAACTTTTCTCTTAAATCCTTAACGATCTGAGACTCAATGCCATCAGAATTTATTAGTTTTACTAAGTTTTCAATATATATCACAGCGAGATGTGTGTGAAACTTCTCTTTCTATGAAAAACAAGACTGAGTTAGAAATTTAAATAATAAAAGACCTGCAAAATTATGTTTTATATAATTTAACACTTCAATAGTATTGAAGTTATAGTTATTATTTTTGACAATTGGATTCTCCAATAATATTGAAAATTTCATAGTTCCAGATGTTCTAATACTTAAGAGTCTCTTTACATCAAATCCTATATCGTATGTATCAGTGTTTTAAGAAAATTTAAAACACAAGTCGTTTTCTATAAAGTAAGAAATGCTACTCAAATAGCGATTGAGTATAAGGAGAACATCTGAGGGAAATTTTTTCAATAGTATTTAAAAAGTGAAGACTCAATTTGAACTATTGATGTCTTGAAATGTCTAGGAATTTGCATATCTTCAATAGTGTGAAAAGTTGAATATGTTTTCTCGTTCAGTTTTCATATAAATTTCTTCAATAATATGTTTTTCACAATGAAGTGACGACAGATAGAAAGTATAAACTCGTTTAGTTTCACCACTAGTTCAGATGAATTCTTAATGGTATTAATGCAATGTATGTTATTAACATTCAACAAACATTTCATTCAATGCAAACCCAATGAAAGATTTCATGAAAAACTTAAAGTGGGTTTTTTACATCTAAATATAAATATTCTCGATTTCAAATTTCAAGAAAGTCAAGTATAGAGTATTTCACATAATTTTACATTAAACCTCTCAGGAAATAACTAAATAGTAATCAAGTAGTCAGCAAAAGGTTTGAGTTAAAAATATATACATTTATCATAAATAAATACAGATAAAAGTTTACATTAAAAGAATATTTTAAAATTGCTAAATAGTGGAGACAAATGGCCGAAATTAAAGGGAAAGCATTTTTGTTAACAAGAATTTTGTCTATAAAACTAATATTTGATGAGATATTTTTGTATTAACTCTGATCTTAAAAAATGATGAATGTTTTGATTAGAACTCACGCAAAAACTTTCAACCAGTGATTTGAGCTAACCTTAATTCCTTTAAAAGTTTAGTCAAGTCCTGAACTTAAACCATATTTGTAAGAGTGTTACAAAAGTATGATCTATGCCAGGGATCGCCAACCTTTTGAGCGGAAAGGGCCACAAAAATTAAGATATGTTTAGTCTGCAGAACTTGATGATTGGAATTGTTTTCTGTGATCCAAATGTCTCAGAGGGTCAGAAAAAATCATGCGGTCCGGGGGCCGCCACTTGGCGATCATATAACATAGCATAGTATTGCTAAAGGAAATTAATAATTAGGATTTTTCAACCAATTGTACAGAACCAATGCCTACAATAATGCTTAGTCTATCATTAGCACAATGATAGCATTTGCATAAACCAATAAGTTTTAATGTGTTATAACTTTTTTGATGAATTACTTGACATTGAAGTCCAAAATAAGGTTTGTTAAACTTCAACCTATTAAGTTGTGCAGCAAAAAGAGTTATGGGAGACATTGCGAAACATCTATAACCTAATTATTATGAACATATTTTGCTCTTTACTTTGTAATGGCTTACACTTTAATACATACTCTAAAAAAAGTTAAACATAAATAAATGAGAGCTCACCTCTATTTTCAATCGAAACACTAAATATTCTAAATATATTTGCTCTGCTTCTGGATATCTCTGAAGATGTTGAGTGATAGTGTCGGCATTCAACTTAGTGTCTTCTTCTTTCCTATTGATAAGAACAGAAGCACCCAGTTTTTGATCTCTTTCAAGAACAAAGTCTATATTATTAAGAATGATCTGTTCGTCATCTATAGAACTTAGAAAGTTTGCGATACACGAAAGTCCCGGATATAATTCATCTGAATAGACATTGGTTTCAATTTTCACCCAAATGTCTATCGCTTTGTCAAAAGTAGATTTGTTTTGTGAATAATGAAGTGCTAAACAGTGATAGTGATTGTTTAGCTCTAAAGATTTAACAATCCATTCGGTGTCAAACTTTAAATTGTTAGCACTCAATAATCTTAACAAATTTGTGGAATAAGATTTCATTTGTGAATATAGAGTAATTAATGCGGTATTGATTTCTATTTCTCGATTTAGATATTGCTCTGATTTATTAGTAATCAATTCTTCGAGATATTCCAATAGAAATAATTGGTATTCATCTAAATGTTCGCAATTGTCTTCAGATAAAACTGGAATATTATCGATATAGTGCTGAACGGGTCGATTCAATTTGAGACTTTTGGGCAGTAAATTTGGGTATAAGTCGAGTAATTCAAGTATATCTAAGTTGCCATCAATGAAGAGCTGTTTGGCTTCATTAAAATTTGTTTCTGATAATTCGACAAAACCTGCCTCTCGTTTTATTTTGATTATATAATTGTTATAATTTTCTTTGGAGAGTCCGGCCTCTCGCCAGTTCTGACTCAAATCAAGCGCTTCCTTGACTTTTTTATTTGCGAGAAGCATTTGGACCTGTTTTTCCCACGCCACTGGTCTTAACGCATATATACAATCAGTAGAAGAAATTAGAATATTTCCATCAAAATTCTCTAAATAAGTTCCACCATTGAATGGAATCACTTGTTTTAGCTGCTGATCGACTATACTGTGAAGCAAAAGTGTACCAAACATTTAACTTGAACTCATTCTCAAAACATATATTTTTACCTAAATATGGAAAGCGAGCGATCGCTCAGGCATAAGATGTAGGGATGAGAGTAAGCGATGGCCAGTATATCAGTCCCCCATTGAAGCGGTGGCTTTTCTGAAATACCTGTAGTTTTGACGAATAGTCCTAAAGAAGACGGACCACTGATGAGGAATTCTTCTTTTGTAATTCTTTTAGAAATAGGAACTGCTATTTCGCAGTCAGAGGCGCACAAGTCTTGAATATGATTTGTCTCCCAATTGACAATCAAGAATTGAGAATCAGTTCCAACACATACGTATTGGCCATCCATTGACAGAGAGAGTGCCGGTTCACTCAGTGATATATCTTTGAGTGCAATCATCTTTTCAGACGTCAGATTATATATAAGAAGTTGTTTTTTTCTTGCAATACATAATTGAACACTAAATGGATTACTGTTGGATGGGTTTTCATTAAGACAAAGAGTGTTGACATTTTTCAATTTATTTCCATAAGAAATGATTTCTAAGTCGTCCTGATTTAGAATAATTAGATTTGAATCACAAACACAAAGAATGCGCTCTAATATGAAAATAGCCTTAAGAATAATGACCGGCTTTTTGAGGCCTAAGTATTTATAGAGTGAGAACTGTTGTGATTGTGATTGCGATCCAATCCTTGTGTTTTCACATTTGAATTCAATGATAAAGCTGTCATAAGTGCCCACATAAACACTTCCACCACAATATTCAATGCATTCAATCTATTCAGGTTTTAATTGATTTAAAACTTATTTCGATATCAATATATCAATAATTCTTACTTGAATTCGAATCCTTTCTCCGACCGTCACTTTCTCTATCACTGACGACAACTCGAATGCCTTAACACTCATTCTTAATATTTATTTCTGATTATCGATATAACCGGTTATCTAATTCTCGAGTTTTAAATGTCTTAAAAACCAAAATAATCTCATATTTCAAACCACTCTCTTATGCGTTCATTTATGTCAAATCACAAAATTATCAAAATTTCAAAACAACTCTTAATTATTATTAATAATTAATTAATTATTCACTAAATTTAATGGGTATTTAAAATTCAGATCAGTTTAAATATTTCAATCAATTAATCAATTTTTAATTCAGGTTTTTTCATATCAATTTCTGTTTATTAATTCAGTTTTTTCAGAGTCATTATTATTTAAATTTTCAATCAAATAGTAATTAAATTTAATTTAAGTAATAAATCAATATTTTAGAAAAGTTTGCAAAATATCAACACTTGGAGTGGGAGTCAATGTTGACATTATGTAATATTAAAGAATGTTCATCTCCAACGCCTTTTAAATATTATCAAAAATATTGCCCTTTTATTCAATTATACCTGAAAAATACTTAATATGAAACCACACTTTTTCATAATTTTGTTTGTAATGTATGGACAGAAATATTTATTGATAATTTGCAATAATTTAATGTTATCATTCGTGACGTAATTTAGCATTTATTTCAAAATAT
>JAQFZT010001437.1:0-15237 GCA_034696325.1 Camisiidae sp.
TTTGATTTTCAAAAGTTTTCATTTGTGAATAAATCCTTTTATGATTAAATGAGTTGATATGTATTTTGTATATTTATATTGAATGAGACGCGCCTTTCAAGTTTGGCTTTTAAGAGACAAACATTTAAGTAAAGTTCTTATCATAAATTCATCAGAACTTATTTTCTTCTACTTACATAAGTTCTCACAGAAACATTAATAATCGATCATTTAGTTTGTAATAACTAGGGATGGGCTGAATGTAATTACGAGAAAACTACATGTAATATTACACACAGTGTGTGTAATACATTTAGGTGTAAAATTGTCAGTAACGCCATTTATTAACTTATTTGTATTTAAAATAAGAGTTATTTGTTTTTATGTTTTTAAATGTTTTTCAAACACATGGTCGCCAAATATGGGAAAAACAAAACCAACTCAACTCAAATATTAAATGGTGGGATGAATTTAAAGCATACAAAAAATACAAAGAGTTTGAGAATATAGCCACTCGTATTCTTGGAATTCCTGCAGCAGTGCATGTGTTGAACGTGTTTTCTCTAAACACGGTAGAATTCATTCAAAGGATCGAAACAAACTTTTGAATTCTCGTGTAGAACGACTTTTAACAGTTCAAACTAATTTTTAGTCTAAAATTAATGATGTTAAAAAATGTGATATGGATATTCTATGTAGTGAACCTGAAGATGATGTTGATAGTGATGTAGAATTAATTAAATTTTAAAATTGCAATAAAATAAATTTTACACCTTTTTACAGAATTTTACAGAATTTTACGTAATATTACGCGTAATTTCCCAACCCTAGTAATAACTGTTTCAACACAAGAATACATTATTGAAAACTTGTTCTTAAGTAGATTTGAATAATTGTTGTAAATCTGATGGACTTTGACTTGTTTGTGTTGGTTCTATACATGTGTTGACCAATATATAGATTCCACAAAACTTTGCAACTTTTTCAACGATCACTCGATTAATGTCTTGAGAATTGGAACGATTGGGAGAAAAGGATTGCAATTGTTTGTAAACTTTGATTGTATTCTCTAAGACAACGACAACAACAATTCTCTTGATGGACAACAACTAAAATAAAAACTTGAGTCTTTGTGTTCACTCTTAATTAATGACTAAACATTAAATAATATTAACACTGGTTCGAGTTGTAAACCATTTCTTAATCATTTATAACTATAATTAAAGCGAGAAAATTGTCATTTAATTAATTATTAATAATTGTTTAGTCTATTTTGAGTGAATTTGGTTTCTCTTAATTGAAAGCTATTGAAGAAATGGAGAGAAAATTGTGATTTATTGGTTTAATTGTCAACTTTAAGGCTTGTATTGACTTTGATTGTAAGCGCACACTAACAATAGGTCTCAGTTGCATACAAATACCAAGTATCAAATCATATGTATGCCAAGTTTCCATGGAATCGGAGGTGTCCTCAGGTATACCAATATTTCTAATGTACTGCTTTCTGAAAATCTGTTATTTCTATACAATTTAGAATAAAATTCAAATAAGTGGCAAAATGAAGACTTTCTTATTCTTATGTAAGGAATGTCTCACCTTTTAAGGGTTTGACAAATAATTGATTGTATTATTTACTTATTAAACAGTTGAGATGACAATTGTCTTGAGTTGTATCGAATGCGCGGATATTTGTAAAGAATTATAAATTCATGACTTATTCGATGGCGTGTACACTAAGTTCACTTGATTCAAGAAATTGGATTCCTCTCATTCAACATTGAACAATGGATTCAAAAGGAGAATTGTTATCAATGACGATAAAACTATTTCTGTTCAAACAAATTCTGAACCATTTTATCCAAAAGTCAAAATTGCATTCTCTTATTATAAAGAAATGAGTGAAAGTTCTGTAAGTTATAATCAATACTTCTTTTTAATCAAATTCAAATATATATTCATTTAATTGATTAAAATATAGTTCAAATCAAACCCAGAAGTCGTTCTAAACCACCAAATATAGAGAGAATAGACGAAAGCTCGATATCAAAGCAATTATGAATATTTATAAATACAAAAAGTTTGGTAAAGATAGTAAAGGATTCGTTTTATTCTTTAACATCAAAGGAGTTCCAGAATATTGTTTTATTGGCGATAAATATGACACTTATTCTAATGTAAGCCATTATATGAAAATATAAAATTAATTTCTTAAACATTTCTCAAATTTAAGTGCGATCGACAAAACATGAAACCCTTTTTGGATAAATGCACAAAAACTACAACAGAAATGACAATAGAATTGACTCCATTGAAAGACAATAAATTATTACTTATTTTGTTAATAGTTGTAATGCTCTGTTTGTGTATTTTTCCATCATTTGTTTGGTTTATTTATTATTCCTAAAAACAAAGGTTTTATTCCATTGTATATTTAATTAAGAATTTTTTGAAATAATTTAATTAATCATTTGTATTGACAGATAAGTCAAAGTAAAAAAATAGTCTTCATTTTGCCGCTTATTCTCATACTATTTTAAATTATATGGAAATTAGAGATTTTGACAACAAAATAGAAATAATTAAAAAATAAATTTTGATCTGAAAAACGATAAATGATGGACACAAAGTGTCTGAAGTTAAAAAGTGTCCCCATTGGTTGAAGGCTTTTTGAAAATAATCTGAATCTCTTTCATAAAATCATTTAAAATCATAGATGACTGCAAACCACAAACATTTGATTCTTACAATAATTTTTTAATTCAATAAATCATAAATTATTTCATTGACTTTAAAATTTGTAGATAAGAAACTATAAATGAAATTTAAACCTGTCTATGACTATGAGATTGATATCTATATGAAATATATCTATGAATGATCTGAGAGAATGTTTAAACAGGAATTGAGGGATTTGTTTGTTTTATGACAAAATGCATATGAAAATACTCATTATGGAAAAGTGCAAATTATGGAAATACTCCTTATGGCAAAATGACGGAACCATTGCTTACAGACCTTTCATATCAGTTTACGTATTATAGAAAATAGATATCAATTCCTATCTCTTAACTTTTTATCATTCATCAAATTAAAAGTTCTAAAATTATAATAACATTTTTAAATACACGTTAATAATGGATCTTTAGTTTGTCATAACATTTCGAATATTTTGAGAGAATATCTCTATAGGAATGTTAAGTGCCTCTAAATTTCTATACTTAAAAATATAAAGTCAAACCAAAACATACACTAAAACTTTTCAATTAAACTTTCATAATAATTATTCTTATGATTTCTCTCAATACGGATAAAAGAAATTATTCAGTTCTGATAATCAGTATTTACTTTGGATATAATACTTATATATTCTCTAATAAATATATATAATTAGAGTATATGTCTATTAAATATAAAATTATGTTCTAAAATATTAAAATTGTTTGGAAGTTAATACTGTTTTAGCACAATATTTTGTGAAACTCTGACAATTTAATCAAACATATCCTTTAAAATATCAAACTATTTATAATTATTTTCTAATTAAACAAAAATAACGAGTCATACAAAAAAATAAATATCGTTTTACGAATTAATTATAAATAAAGTAAAACTCTCTCTAAATAATAATTAAGATTTCTTTGGAATCAGATCTTAATATTTAATAAAATAATAATTCTTTTGTGAATTATTATTAAGTTATTTATCAATTGAAGAGAAAATACGTTTTGAGAGAATGAATGTTTGTGAAGAACAAAACGACAAACATATCGCTAATGTTATCTAATTTTTCATTGTTCAAATAATACAGTATTTAGGCTTATATTTTACAATTATTATTCTATAATAAATATATTTAAAAGTATTGTTTCATTAGAACATAATTTATGTGAAACAACTAAATTATTTAGTCTTTGCAACTCATATATGAAGAGAGAATTATTTGACACACTTTATTAATGGATCAAGAATATTTTCCATCAATATACTTACTTTTTTCCTTAATCAGGTTAGTCCTTTCATCAAAAGTTTAATAATTAGAGTTGTGTTAATGAAAATGTCAAGTGTCAAATGTCAAATGTCAAAACATTCATTTTGTTAAGACGAAGTAGACCTCCCGGAATGGACCCGTCAATCCTTCTTCCCGGACGATGTCTTTCCTTTAAGATTGACATTAAGATATCCCAGAATGAAATTTTTTAAAATTAATTGTAGAAATTTTCGTCAATATCAAGAAATCATCTCATTCAGACCAGAGGTCACACTAACACGAAGGGACCAGAGAAACTCAGATTTAGAATTTTTCAGTCAAACAAAAATACATGTATCCAATAATTTTTCAGTATTTTTGATTCCCTGCATCAGAATTTGAAAATTTTTATGTGATTTTTCTGAGCAAACTAATTGGTGAACTGTGTGGGAGCGGCTAACGTCTTTCAGGCCAAAAGTTGCGTCCCAGCCACCCATTTACTCAAAAAAAAAATTCAATCGAAATCGTCAAAGTTAATGCATAGTATACCCTCAAAAACTGTTTCAGTTAGTTTTTTCAACGACTGTACACAGCCTTAACTAGCGGTGAAAAGCTCAAAGCAATAAAACCTGAGACAGAAAACTCGAAACTAGAAAAATAAACTTTTAATATCCTATTTATCTTGCATTATTCAAATTAAATGGAATCTCTTATTAGATGACAATCTCATTTTAAAAGTTAAGTTAACACAGCGAGAAACCCGATCGCGGTCGACAAGATATCAGGATTTGAGAGATAAGAAAAGTTACCATTTAATTTGTATGAGCCTATGCAAAGGTCCATTATATCTATGAGACTATATATATATGAGCCATGAATCGTAACTAGCTATGGGGCTATAACCCCCCAAACATTTCCAAATAGTTTAGTTTTCAAGTGTGATATTGACAATTATTTTAATTAATAGCTCTAATAGAGATGTTAAACCCCATATTTAGTCCCAAATGAATGCTTAACAATCTATTTAGCCACTTATTTGGATCCAAAGTTAGCCCTCTACTTAGCCCTAGACCTGGTTTTACTTATAATTATGATTGGAGTCAACAGCTTATCTCTCGTTGCAATCAAATAACTTCATTCAAAATAGATTGACTAAACATTTAGACAATACAATTTTGACTGTATTCAAGACATGCTAACTTTTCTAACATATAATTTGATTAAAATAAAAATAATGTAAGGGTTTGTTCTGGTCGAATGATTTCTTTTCCCTCAATCAATATCTTAAGTAAATCATTAATTCATAGTTTATTAACCTTTTGATAACCTGAATTGCATTACACGCTAAATACACATAATTTATAACAATTTTGAACATTATTTTAAAGAGTATTTATTAGTTTCTTAATTGAATAGAAAGCAGTTCTTTTTATTCAAATTTCAGAAAAGATTTTGAACTTTATTTAATTTTTATTACATTTATTAAAGATTTATAATACTTTTGTTAGTATTAGTTTTTTAAATTTTTTTCATGAATATGTAATTTTCAAATCCATTTCATATAAAGGCTTTTCAACGTTTATGATATTTTTCTACACTTTCTATTAGTCATAATTGAAATTTTTAGAAAAAGTAATGATAAATGGATTTTTCGAATACAATCAAAACATTGCTGAACGTAATGACAATAATTTTTTTGGTATAAAATTCATAAATATTTGTTTGAATATTCATACATCACTTGATTGAGTTCTTGCATGATATGATACGAATAATAAAAATATGTTCGACAATAGAAGTTTGGAATTTAAATATTCTGATCAACATTGAAGATAAAAACACGGAAAATAATAGGAATTTTTTAAACTAATTAATTTTTAGATAGCTTATTGACAACTCAGAATCAATCATTTTCTCTTTTTGGCATAAGTTATCCTTTGAAATAAACAGACAAACAATAAATTTCAAGTTCATATAACTACGAAAAATATGAAAATTGTGAAAAAATTGAGAAAAACTTTCTGAATGGTTGTGCATCTAATTAAATCTCATACATAATAATGCAAAATGTGTTTATGAAATTAGACATGACATCAACTTTAAAGCTTAATTGCCAACTGATGCTATCGGGAAACACATTTGAAATAACTATTTGAACTAAATATTTATAAAAATTTATAACCCAAGCATGCAATTAAAACTTATAAATATTATCCTACTTTAATGCTTTTATTTAGAAACAGAATTTATTCCCTAATTTTCCTTGATTTAAATCTTTTTCATTCAAATAAATGATTACTTATTCACAATTGAGCTTTTCTACAGTTAAATTACTTATTGAGATATTCTTAATTACACATAAATTGGAAAATATTCAGTTGTAAACAAATTTTATCCCATTAGTCAAAGCTAATCAAAGCTTTCTTGTCACGATTTTTCAATACAATGTTTATGATTCAAAATCTTAACCTTTCATTTTTTCTAGTGCTTCGAATTTATTTTAATTATATTGTGTTTCACCTGTTCCTAAAGAATGCAATTTCGATATTTTCCTTTGAATTATGTGAGAAAAATTTTTCTGTTATAGCTTAAGAAACTAACGAAACCAACTGTAAACGAGGGTTTACTTTAGTATATCCAATGAATTGATATTTTTAAAAGCATTCATACCATTAGTTGCTACTGGTTTAGTGATGTTATGGTGTAAAAACCTGTATAAATTATAAGATCTTGTTATTGTCTTAACAAATGATTGTATCTAAATAATAGTTGAAGGTATCTCTTATCGTAAAAGTCATTTCAATCTCCACATAAAAATCATAGATTTAGCAAATTTTTATGATATGGCAATAGATTCCAAAACCAAAATTCTTGTATTTTTAGGTTTCAAATATAAAATTGTTTTCAAGTTTTTTTGAGATACAGTATAAGGAAATTAATATAAAACTATTATTTCATTAATTGCAAATCAAAAGCCAAAAAAGGAAATGTTTTCTCATTACGGATATTAGATATGATTGAATATCTTAAGTAACTATTCGAGTGATATTTTCACGTAAACTTTGCTTTATATTTAGTGAAAAGAGTACTGAAGCAAAAAATTGTATTATTTGTATTAGTTCTTCGAACTCTATGATTAGACTCAAATTTTGTGAAATCGCATTTTTTCATTTACTTACAAAAATCAGTCATGTCTTACGTGCAATTTAAGTAAATAGCGTGAAACGTGTTTCGCCAATTCCACAATACAAATCGTGCATTTATGAATCAATGAGTTTCTATCATGAATTTTAACTCAAGAAATTTTTTATTAGTTATTTTATTTGTTTCTCAAAGTAGAGGTGAAGTTCCACTCATTGCTCAAATTTATTTAATTCAATGACTTTTTAAACATATATTTCATAAAAACGAAATCAATGATAACTAGATTTCTGATTGCAAAAGACGTTAACTTATTGATGAAAAATGACTTTAATATAATTGCATAAATGGTAGATGTGTTACGCGATAAAACGAGTCCTACAACTTAAGAATAGAAGACCAACTCATAAGAAAACATGAGATAATTTGAATGATTTAAACCCTACTCCCACTTATATTCCGTGACTTCAAAGAAAACTCTAATATTCAGTATTTGAGTTACAAATATGCAAATTAATGAAACGGCAGGTGTTTTTTAATATTGCACTTTTCAATTCAAAGTCTTTGAGTGCATTATATGATATGTGTGCAAATCTTATTCAACCGAAACCTCTTTCATAATTTGTATTATGATCTTTTCCTATAATTTTAAAGCTAAAGCTTGTATTGCGTGGCTTTATTAGAGATACTTTTTATATATGGTTTAGATCGTGATGAGGTCACAACATCTTTAATAAGCGATTTCATATCCTATATTTTCAAATTAAGCATAACTATTGAAATATTTTCATACTAGAGATCGAAAGAATAGAGATTATATTTATTATTTATCACTTTTTCAAAGCTACAAAAGCTTTAAATTACCATCTTTTCAATTGATGCCTTAATTCATTATTAAGACGAATAAATATTCAAAAAGTGTCATGTGAACATTGAAAAGAAATCTGTATTCAATCATTTTTTGTATTCTTTGGCCACTTAATCCTGAATTTATAAGTATATTACGTTTCTTTTGAATTTTATTCTTTTTGATATAAGAAAATTCAAATATACAACTAATTAGTACTCTTTCGGGCTTTTGGTATCTCTTAACACATTTTAAAATAAGTCTCAATGCATTTAATTCATGTGCATTAGACTTAAACAAAAATCTCTTATTACTATTTGAGCGTGAACTCATTTTTTGAAAGCTCAGGTAAATTAAATGAAATTTCCATCAGATGCCTATAAACGGAATCTAATTTTGAATGCAAGAAAAAAAATTATTTCTAAATAAATCAAACTATAGTAATGCCAAAAGCAAAACGAGGAAAGAAACGTTATATTAACCAATAGATTAAATACACTATTAGCTAATGAAGGATGCATTTGGAATTAATTGTCATGAATTCTTAATAGTGTGAAGCATTATGAAAGGGTTTGACCCGAAGCATTAATAAAATTATAACTTTTTCTAGTATTTGTAAAGTTATCTAACAGTAACAGAAAAGAGGTAATTAAGTTGTCAGACAAATGCGATCATTCAGTTTGTGCTGCAATTAAAGTTTCAAGTCATGTGTAGAGACAGTTCAGAATATTCTTATGAACTGCTCAGTAGGGAGTTGTCAATATTGAAGATTTTATTTTCATTTCAAAGTTTCGATATTGTGAGGAAAAGATCATTAAAGTTTAGTTAAACGACTGATGTTCTGATTTCGTGACTTGTTTTTCTGTTTTGTCAACTTATCAACCAATTTAAGTTACTTTTCATGTAAGAAATTTGCATTTTTTGACCATAAAATCCACTAATGCTTAACTTTTATTTAGCACTCAATCTGACGAACTAAAGTCACAGCACTTTCTAAGTTATCAATACTTAGGTTAAAAACTTTTCAAACTTATCTCTTTAACCCCTTATAAGTTGATTTTCATTATCAAACCTTAAAATATAAGGACGTAAAAATTGATTAATTTGAATAATATGCTAATTTTTTCAAAGTATACATAAGTTTAAGAGCAAAAAGTTGTATTGCTTGAGAAAAAGAAGTGATACTTCATTTGAATTATATATTTTCTGTTATATTATTATCGTTATTAGTAATATTGCGAACTCACGCTAACAAAACAAATGCTAATTTCTTTTAAGTTCAAAAGTGGGAAATACTATTCGCAAGTTTTCATACTAAACCAATACTAACTTTAAAAAAATTTTAGCACGATTTGAGACTAGAAACTACTTCAAACAAAATTAAATATCATTTCTTGTAGAAAAAAAAGTTTAATATAAAATTATTGCAATTGCGTGCCTTCTATTGCAAACTATTTATTTTGATTGAAATAAAGTTTATTTGATTTTGAGTTAAATTTTTTATTATATCCAATGATTTTGAAGTTTATTTATGAATTTTTTGTTGAAAAATGAGAAGTAGAAACGAATTCTAAGAATGACTTAACAGTTTAGTGATTATTGAATGGTGACACGTTTAAAAAAGTGTTAATTTATTGGATTTCCCCTACTTTTTATGGACGAGAATTATAGGAAGTACTAAAAGTTGGCGAAAAGCTTTGTGAAACCGCCAACTTCTAAAAGATTTAAAGTTAATTTTAAACAATATTAAAGTGATAAACAAATTAATAAGTATAGAAGAATCTATCTTAAGAAAGCTAATGTTGATCTTTTACGGTACAATGACTTCGTGTATTGTTATTATTATTATTAAAGCATTGTATTTACTTCACCCAAATTAATGAACAAGGATTGCGTTGGCATTGCATGCGATAACACCTGTCTTAGTGCTAGTAGTAGTACAAGTACTTCAAGTGCATCATCAAGTCGTAAGAGCACAATCGCTGGCAGTGATAGTGTAGCACCTGTTGAACATAATAGCAGCTCATTTAAGCGCAAGTGTATCGCTTTTTTGCCACTTTTATTCTCGCAAAATAGCCAACAATTAATTAGTGCCAACTCATTAGGATTAGTAACTGCTAAAGAGCTCCAAGAGCTCAGCAGAAGAATGACTTCGAGAGGATTTGATAGGAGTGTTAGACAGACTATACCCACTACTAGACGAAAGGCCAGAACATCTCCTCGAAGTTCAAGTGTATCATCAGATATGAGAGCTTCGTCTCGACTAGAGACTCAGGACTTGATAGAAGCCGAACGTGAATATCAACGACAGCAAGATCTGGAAAAGAGTGCCACTGATCTGGCGATGGAAGCGATGGAATATAAGTTTATGTCTCGTCGTAAACGACTTATGGCTAAAAAGTTAGCGCGAGAATCAAAGGATAAGTCGGATCTTATGTTTGATGATAGACAACAAACTCGATTCGATAGTAATGGGAATATAGTTAATGCATCGCGAAGTGGCACACAATCGGTTGCGCCTGACTTATCATTATCGATAACAACCAAAATGGACTTCTGTGATCCTGAAGTACTACTTGAGAAGCCTGAAGCTCGTCGTGAATTAACACCTGATGAAAGCGTCAGAGCTAAACACGACAGGGAAATGGTAAGACTCACAAAGCTTTTAATCTATTTTATAAGCTTTATCTTAATTCTAGTTTAAGATCATTCATATTATCAAATAATTCTATATCAATCTTATTATTTCTTTTATTCTATACTCATTTTTCAACTTGACTTAAATATCTAAAATACTTTTAATTAGTTTGGGTTTGTTTTGCAAAGTTTTATATTATTTCCTGTATATGAAAAAGAATATAAACTTTTTCAACCTATTATTCAAGTTTCAAAGTGTAAGTGCTATTAGAGATATATTTTCTATTCGTTAAACGCGATGAATCTTTTTTGATAATATCTTTGATTCGACCTTCAGTTTATAGTTTTTAAAAGTTTTCTCCGATGTTTTTCTTATTGTAAAACTTTTATAGCCGTTCTTTGCAATTAAATCGTGAATTGTATTTTGCAAATTGACAAACAATCAAAGCTATTAAATAAAATCTCGTCAACTTTTTCGTAAATGTTTTTAGTAATGATTATAACTAATTCAGAAACTCTGAAATCATGTGAATCATTCAAATTTAATTTGAAAATGCATTTAAAAATTAAATTAGATTTTAAGAATTTGAAAACTAATTTTTAAATCAGAAAAAATATGACGAATCAGAATCAAATGGTAAAAAGAGATCTCGATTCACAGCAAGTCTGATTCGCACGCATACAAGCGATTCAGATCAGGAACCAGAAGAAGACAGTGGTTATGAAGCAAAGAGTTGTTTAACAGACGCTACACAAATGGATCCGTCTCGAGCCGTATCTCGCGGTAGTTTTAGCTCTTCATTGAGACCATTCAGCTCTGAATTCGAAGAGAGTGCGTGGGGTTCACAGGAACTGCTTGAAAGCGATTCTTCAGTTCGAAAAAAGTCAACAAAATCTAGAGCTTCATCTGATGATCTAGAGCTTGAACACGACATGTTTCAAGATGCAGAAGAATGCGTCGAAAGTCTCATAAAATATGGTGACTTTGAAGCGGGTAAGTCTTGGATTACTTAGTAATTCAATTAAGTTTTTTATTGAAGTTTTTCCCTTCAAATCCATTTGCATAATGTGTTTCTAATGCGATTGATTTGCATTAAAATTGCACTTAAATTCATGCAATGTTTAAATTCATAAACTTATTCATATTACTACTTAACACAATAATTAAATCGCTGTTTTATTTGACTTTTTCAAATTTAATGCTATTGAACCCTATATTTTACAACATTCTCTTGTTAGCTAAGTTTTTGTATCAAAAATGCATTTCAAATATTATTGTTAGTTTTATATCAGGTAAAATCTGTTTAGTTCAGTATTTCAAAGCATTTTGACTGAATCCAAACTTTTCTAAATCATGAACTAAAATAAATTAGTTATTTTGCGAACATATGTTTGTTTAATAACTTATTATCAATCAAACTATGCTTGAAATGTGTGACTTCTGTGAGTGAAAAGCACAGAATACATATTGAAGAATACAAAAGGGATCCAAATATAGAGCATTGAATTATGAAATTTACATCAGAGAAATGATTGTATAGGTTTTTTCATGTGTTTCAAATAAACTAATAATTGAATGTTTTTATTCGCTTAAATTCTTAAGAAATTATTATGATTTTATTCAATACTTAATGCAAAAAAGTTATTAAAACACTGAACCGTGAAAAAGACAAATTAACCCAAATTGTGCACAACATAACAGCATAAGTAGTTTAACTGAAAGACATTTGAATGTAAAACTCAATTATGAAAGAAACTATTAATTAATACAGATCTTGTGTTCAAATGTAAATTTAAAATTAAATGCATAACTCAATTACAGGTGGAATTGAGACTCCGGCAGAATATGAAGTAATAGATTTGCCGCCGACTAGAATTGATGTCAAAGATAAAGCTGATAAAAGTGATAAAAACAATTACACAAAAGATTTATCCACACCTTTATTAATGAAAACACGAAGACCTCGAGTTGAGGGCCGTCGGAGTACATCAGATCCAGTGCGTGATCGGATATCATCGCCAGCTCTTCATTTGCCATCAGTGGTGAGGAGAGGGAGCACTGCTATGCCATACCATTTTGCGATGCCTTCAAGTGCTTTAGTCGGTTATATGAGACCAACTGTCGCTTCTTTGAAACAGAGGTATGAAAGAGAAGACATTGACGCCAATAATATACTACAGACATCAGCGCGCGATCGGTTCAAGATTTCAGATGAACAGAGCTATAGGTATGTTATTATTTGTTCAAATTGTGAATTACTGTTAACTCAATATAGACTTCAGTTCTGTATGGCCTTCAATGGGCTGACTCGCAAATCATGATTTTTATAACATATGCCAACTTTGTTGAATAGTTTGACTAAAATATTTGCACATTGTTTAGCTAATCCAGCTTTTAATTACGAAATATCAATACCTCAATACTAGATCTCTTCAGTTATTTCAAGTTTTTATCATTTTTAATAGATTAGTGTTTTGTAAGAGTATTATTAGAAGTAGTATTTCAAATGAATCTCATTTTTCTTGTCATGATGCAAATCATTTGATAAGCATAAATGTCATATACATATTATTTGATTAACATTTATTTTGACAAAACCTTTTAATAAATATATATTAAACCAGTGATGCAAAACGCTCGAGCCTTTGAAAATAGCCGAAAGTGAAAGCTGAGGCCATAACTGTGTAGACTTTATCAGTATCTACTGTACTAATAGCTTATATAAATTATTGTGATAAGTCAGCTATTAATAAACAAATTTAATAAACCTTTATTACTATAAAAATTTATTTTTGAAACATAATGATGAGTATATTTTATTTTCTACTCATCACTGACACAGCATTTCACTGATAAAATCACAAATATATGATAACTATTTTATAGAAATAGTTTCAATAACTAATTAAAGTGGGAAAATAAGAGCTAAAAGCTTTATAAATAGCCCAAAAGCTGGTGATCATAATTATAATTTGAAGTTTATGTGAACTAAAAAAGTAATTAATGAAAACTTTAGAATAAAAAAAGCAGAGGAAGAGTTTAAAACTAAGAAATTGGACGAAGAAAGGAATAAGAGATATGAAGAGTGGCTTAAAAAATTAGATGAAGTGAATATTATTCCACAATCTGCTAAAGAAAGAGTGAAAAAGTTGGAAAATGAAATTTATCGCATCAAAAAACCAGATGAAAGTGAGTCTCCTATTGCGAGAGCTTATAGAAGAATAATAGACGATGAAAATGAGCTCATATTTCCCATCAGTCGTAAAACACAAACCAAACCTGATTTGCTATATCAGGTAAAAATGGTATCGAGATCTACTCAAACAGATGAGATTTCAACTAATGATGTCTCAGTTAATACGGAAATTGATTTCAGGTATTTGTTTGTTATTGTATTTCAAATGATTTATCATGCGTTCAATCGTTATTCAAATGCTTTATTATTTGAGATTTTTATCAAGAAAAAAGTTGAAATGATTTATAATTCATATGACAGACTAATGAGCGCACTTTTAGACAAGTTATTGATCGCTAAGACTTCAGTTGCCGTTCAAACCGACTGGAAGAATGATGTGGTCGAGACTCGTGATGTCGGAGTTTCAACTGAAAGAATATTCCGCGAAAGACTATCTCCTTTGCCATCTTTTCGATCAATGTCTACTCAAACAGATGTCTCAGCCCTAAAATCTAAGGATAAATCAGTGGCCACTGATCCAGAAATTACAGGTTTGACTAATCATTTCCTTTCATTAACATCAGAACTCAGTACAAGTTTCAGTACAAGTGCTTATATAGAAATAGAAAAGTAAAATAAGTTAATAACTAATAATAATAATTATAAAAATTGAATGCTTTTCAAAATGAAACTTAATATTCACGTAAAAACTTTTTGAATTTGTGTAAAGTTATGTATTATAAGATGCGCTCAAATGAAGACCTACTTTTGAGTTACAATGAATCGATCAAAGCTTCATTGTATGCATTCATTGCCAATTTTAATAATATCTCATTTTTTCGTCAAATATTTCTCAATTCAAGTTCATAGTCTTCATAAACTACATGTCAGTTTAGCTCAACTAACTCTCGAGCCATATATGGAAGAAATGGCAGTATTTGTGCTAAAAATATTATGATTTTTCTGACGATGATTTACTTTCTGATTATAAGACTCTTCTTGAAATCTAAAGGTATAACATCTGAGTTGAATCTTAAACTTTGATGTTTTATCAGTCAAACTGATAAATAATATGATTTGTTATATCTGATGAATCGGTATTTATTTCAATAACTATTACTTTACTGAATGTGAATTTCATGACTTTCATCAATAAACGCAATAAATATTTCACATTTGATTATTGATTTTCATTGAATAATAAGTTAATAACAATAATTGGTTTTTATCTTTAGGCCATCGCCATAGAAATAGATCATCTCGTGATCCATTATCTGCACGATTATCATCAGGTGTTCAGACAGATCAGAAATGGATATCAAGAAAAGATGTCAGTTGTGAAGCAAACTTTTCATCGTTTTCTTCAGAATCAGAAGAGTCTGTAGTTTATGCATATCCTAAAGGTTTTCACCCGAAAACAGGCCAATTGCTCGATGAAAAGCTATTATCAAATTATTATAAGATTAATGATCAAAATAGTAGTAAATATG
>JAQFZT010001438.1:0-15231 GCA_034696325.1 Camisiidae sp.
AGAGTTACAAATTCATGATATCTTATAAATGTATCGGAATATTCCAGAGATTGAAATTAGTCGTTATTTTTCCAGAATAATAGAATTTTCTTTCTCTAAAGCAATACGTTATTTGAATATATTTTGGAAAAATATTGTGCGAAAATATGTGACGAACTAGATTTTACTAATATTTTAATGTGAAGAGGAGAGTGTTAGAATACAAAATATTACTATAAGTTAAATGAATTAAATATTAATTTTGCAAATTCTAGACCATTGGTCGCCCCAATTGAGAAATTTGTCTCATTTTCACACCTACTGTATATGAAGTTCAACTTTTCAGTCAACAAAAATCATAAAATATAATACAACTGTAATGAATAAATACAAAACTGAAATAATTATTTGAATAAATTTCCAACTCTTTATTCAGTGAAAAGGGTTAGGAAAATGGATGATAATAACAGCTGAAACTTATGAAAAACTGAAAAAAGACTAAAATTTGAATAGAAAGCTTAAATTTTTAAGATATAAGTTATTTGTATGAATAATGAAGAGAAATATAAATTAGAGTATTTTTTTATAAATGTCTCGAAGTCTTATAAAAAAGTTTGCTTCAAAGCTCTAATATTTGTCGATTTTGAATTAGCACAAGGAAAAAAATTGCTCGTACACTCACTGAATATGGCACATATTTTAAATAATCAACATTCACTATCATAGAGAAGGTTGTGAATTTTTATTCTAATCATTAAGAGATAGATTTTTAAAAATTAGCTATTTTTTTAATCAACAATTTTATCTTTTTAAAACTAGAATTTCACATAGGAATCAACTAAATTGTGTTTTTCAATTTAAGATTCGACTTTTTAACAAGAAAATCTTCTTTTTTACAATACAGTATCAAAATTGAGCGTTAAAATGATAAAAATCATGCTGGAGACTGGAGCGAGTCTCGGGATTGCTTTAGATCGAGAATCGAGACCCCGCACTAATAAAAATGAATTTTCGAAGTGTCCATAGAGACAATTGTAAATTTATATTAGAAAAATTAATTTAACTGCTGTCCCGATGGAGTTAAGAGATAATATTCTAGAACTCTATAAGGGTTCGGATGACCTTTGATTTGAGCCTATGATCTACATCTATGGTTTAGGTTCTGATGTTAGCATTTTGCGATCACTCACTTTGCTAAATAAAAGACTATTTGACCCGATCAGCTTTCTGAAGATCTCGAAAGCATTATATACATGACGATCACTATTCTAGACATACAGTATAGACAGACGCATAAAGCAAGGCATTACACAACATAAGTATTTTTTATCCATATTAAACATGCATTTCATTGCTTACACTTTAATGCATTTTCACCTAAAATATATTTTATAATCATATGAATTAAAATTAAGTGTTTTGATTACATATATATAAAACATATAAAATCAATTACGATTGAAAGTTAGCTTTAATTATTGGAAAGAGAGAAGTGCAGTAAGTTTAGCAGTGCCTTTGATTGGACAGAAGCGCCTTAATCTTTAATTTACAGCATGAGTTTATTGTCATGTATCATAAATCAATGTCTTCAATATATAAAAACAAACGCCGCCAATGAGCTGATAGGAGATGACATGTCACACAAGTGCTACTGTTATACATGAGCACAACTACAAAATATTGGTCGAGCTCGTTATGCCAAATAATGGTAGCATAAGAATGAGGATAATATTATGATCGAAAAGATATATGAGTTTTGATAACTAGTCGTGAAAATTGGAGACCATCGAAATGTTCAGATTCAAAATGTGTGAAACCTGTCTGCTCTCTTTTTCATTATATTAATTGAAAGCTCTATTTTAATTGTAAATCAAAATCAAATTATATATTATCCAATGTAAGCAACTCTTAGGATGAAAGAGGACACTATTCCTATCGACGCAGTACTGGTCGCGATGTTATTTAGGGATTAAAATAATAGTATCAATGCTCACAATTCAATTAGTCTCACAAGTTTAGGGCTTAGGACATTCCGAGAAGCAAAAATATCATTTCTCAATATCAATACAAATATTATCCTTTCACTCACTTATAATCGTTTTATAAAAACCAAAGTTTCTTATGCATCAGCACTTGATTATGAGCCGCAAATTGTAATTTCAAATTAATTGTTTTGTCTTATGAGAGGAAAAATCATACCAAACTCACCTTTATTGATAGAATTGTGCTGATTATCGGAAGATAATTTTGGCTGCAATTAAAATAAAAAAATATATTAAAGCAAAGTCATGAAAAGGTTTTTAAAATAAATTTGTTGCCGTCATATTCTAATAATCCCCAAATGATTGCATTAACAAAATTAAAATTACTATAATTTATAGCTGAGTAAAAATACCATCAAAAGTATTCTGAACTACAATTATTAAGGACTTTTTTAATGATTTTTTAAGTTCTTGATCTAATTGAAAAAACCATTAGAAAAAATCCTTTTATCAATTTCACTGAATGATTGTTTTGACATTGGCTGCAAACCATAGTTTATCAAGACTCAGACCCATCGCATATTTTCATTCCTTTCAAGTTCAGAGCATTAAAACAGTTTACTCACTGATAATTATATGATAAAAAATTTAAATCTGATTAAAAGTTTAGTAAACTTATTATTTTAAAGTTTATCTATCATAACATTCAAGTCTTTGCAACTTTGAAAATATTAAAATTATCAATTGAATTATAATTAATTGCTATTATTTCCAAATATTTCACAGCAAGAAATGAATAATATCGCGGATTAAAACATTGTCAAAATCTGTTTTTAATGGTAAATAAAATTAAACGATAGTTTGACAAGATTTTAATATCTTTTTATACAAAACTCCGAGCTTTATGAATTGCTTATAATAATATTTGTTTCAAAATACACTTGACATTCAATAGAAAGCTAATACAGTAGTATTCCGTATGATTTAATTTAATGCTTTGGAACAAAAAAATATTAAAAATGAATAATAAATCTTTATTGTTATGATAGACACTTGAGCTTTATTGATATCATTCACAGTTTAAGCAAATTGAGTTAGACGTTGATTGCGTGTGAAAACCAACTTATTTTGAGAAGTTTGAAAACAAATTTAACAGAATTGTCAACAATCAATCGGTTTTTCTTTTGATACATCATTTCAATTATACAATAAATGATATATCAATTTAACAATTAAAAAGACTCAATCATACTTGATATTATTGATTTTTAAAACTGCAATAAACGTGACTTGAGATTTGGAAATTTATTTTTGTTTTTTAATGTGGTCTTCAATTGAAATATTTCATATATTATCTACACTAGAAATCTCGAGTCGCTTAGAATTGTTATGTGAAAGTGCTTTTAAAAAGTTATATAATATAATGCTATATAACTTATAAGAGATAAGTTAAGGTATTGACAAATGTGGATCAATTGCATTGCATTGATATTTGAAGGGAAAGTTAAGCTATAGAGAGACCTTATGTGAGCGCATCTCCTCGTGTGAAAATGTAACTTTCAATAGAAGTTGAAAAGTAGAGGATCTAAACTAAAAGATTGTGCACTAAAAGTATAAAAGGAGATAAGGATGAGGTCACTGTTAGAGCAGAGTTGAAACAGCAAACGTCAGTTGAATACGAATTTTGGAATTGTAGCGAACAATTGTAGCACAAAGAAGGTAAAGGATGCCAAGATTTATGATGCACAAGATCTTTGCCGTTAAAGATCGCGGATCTTTAACTTTGAAATAATGGGTTTGTAGGAGAAAATATCTTTTTTAGGCGACTATAGCTAAAGAAATGGTTGACTCCCATACAACACGCACACATGTCATTAAAACGCAATTAAATTTGAGAGAAATATTTCGTTTAGTTTAAGGATAAATCATGCGTTAACGACAACACAGCATACATTAGGTTTGCAATTGAAGCATATATTCTATTGAAGTATTGATAGAATATTTGAATAGAAGATGTTATTTAAATCGATATGAAATCCTACCTCAATAGCTCCGTTCCACATGTAATGAACAGCTGCACTATCGACGTGTTGTGCCGAATGTGCCGGACTCGGGACATGTGCGTGATCTGCCATCACTGACACCCAATGCACAAGACCTGAGTTTGGAGAGACCGGTCGTCCGGATGCGGCACCTGAAACAGGTGGTGAGTTAACCAATGATGAGTTGACTCCTCCGCCACCACTGATTCCAATACCACCACCGGATCCAGATTTACCATGAACTCCACCGTCTGGAGCTCCCGCTCCCGGCCAGACCAGAGCTGCTTTCTATGCAAAATAAGTGCAATATTATGTTAATCACTTCTTAGAACAACACTCTTTTACAATAATGGCTAAAATATGCTTTCAAAAAATCAACATTAATTCATAGAGTCAGCAAAAGAAGAGCACACCTTCACTGAATACATTGAGTTTGCTGTGGAACCAATAATTCTATTAGAATCATAAGACATGCGACTTTTATTAAAGAAAGGAAAATGACAATTCTGTTGAGCCGCCGATTGAGTATCACTTTCACTAACAATCTCTTGCTTAATATGTCTCGTATAATAAATATGCGGAACACTGAACGCTACGTTATCATAATCATGGGTAACGCTATTCTCAATTAAGTGAGAATTCAACATAGGCTGATGCATCTGAATGGGTCCAATGGGTCCGATGGGCCCCACTAGCATTGCAATGCATTGACCAGTTTGACACTCAATCAAACACAATCACCAATATATTCAACTTTTCAAATGCAAGTAACAGTACTGTTATTCTCGTGACATTACAGAAAGACAAAAGCATTGAGCGGTTGATCCGAGTTTTTAAGCGCACAAGACATAAAAATGAAACACTGGAATCAAGCAAAATGAATACCCACTACTGAATAATCCAGTGTTTGTGCGGCATTCTATGTGAGTGGCAATGCATATTTGGATGACTCAAGAAAAGCAAAGAAGAAAGCTTGATGTTATACATGAGCAATCGCCAATTGGGCTCACTTTGCTTCCCACCGCAGGCGGCACATTCTGACATTCTTCTTAAAGAACCTTTGAAGCAAAGACTGATGCAAGCAATACATAGCTCCCCCTCCTTCTGATGAAAACCTGATATTAACTGTAATGATATTTACGGTTCCATTGCATATATACGAGTATTAAACTTTCATTCACTACTACTTCAATAACTTTTTTATACAAATATTCATATTATGAACAACAAAAAAATTCCATAAATACAAACTCTATTCGCTTATCTTACGTTAACTCAACTTTTCTCAATGAAACTTAGCTTCGAATCAAGTGACTATTTGAGTCAACTCTCAAACTTGTATTTCTTATAACTATGAATAAATAGGAAATATTTTCTTATAGTCATATCCATATGTCATGTATAAAAAGTTTTACCACAAATTGACTCTCAGATTAAAGAAATTACGGTTTGTAATACTTTTAGATTTACTTAATTGCAAATATGAACGAAGATTGCCTGACCTGTTGTCATATAACACGAGAGATAAAGAGACGAGAGGTTTGTTCTTAATTGTAAGAAATCATGTAAGTTCTAAAGGACATAAATGTATTACATTTCTTAAGCTTCAAACATGAGTAGAGTATAAGTTAGAGTATAACAAAAGCAAAAAAAAAGAGAACAAAAAATTATGCAATGAATATATGGTTGTTTAAGTTGGTTGCAAGTGATCAACATCTTATTTTTGTCTCTTAGTAATAGGTGATCCATCATGAGAGTAATTTGCGGGACACAGTGGGTTCTTAAAGAATGGCCCCACACAGAAAGGGCCGCAACCGCCGAATATATACAGACAATTCAATGTGGGATGAATTGCAAGTTGTCTATAATATTAAAAGAAAATCTCAAATATATAGTGCATTTCGGGATTTTATGGTCAAATATGTCGAATTGCGACGGAATCAATCACAACTTCAAAGTAATGTAAAACTGCATTATTATTGATAAATACTGTGTTGGAAGTGAGCTGGAAGGCAAAGTCTAGTAGCCTAATTAGATGGCTCCATAAACTATCAGTTCCACTAGAAAAAAGTCTATGAGATTCCATACAATATAGTTACTAAAAATCTAGAGTAGTATTTTCGAAATGCATTCAAATACTATAATAGTAACCTGTGATGTATTTACTTCGTAGTGAATATAAGTTATATTCAAAAGTGGACGCACCACTGTCTTCAATCATGGGTATCACATACTCTCAAATTTCAAAAAAATTCTCCAAACGCCTCAGGCTTTACAGTACGAGATGAGGCAATGAAATAAAAGAAATCTTACAGTAGTTGTTACTTTATATACCATAATAAATAAATGTTTTATATAAATACTCTTCGCTTATAAAAATCTATTTCTTTATATACGTTTTCAATGCAAATTTTGAGAATTGCGTGCCTGCACAGATCACTGCCACTAAAAACTAGTCAACGAAACAAATTGATATAATTGTCATGTTGTGTCAAAATGAGAAATCAATTGTGGCACTTCTCAAGCATAACTATGGTTTGTATATACTATCTCTACATATGAACTTATTATATAGACTACTGTACATTATATCAGTACATCATATAAGCATACATTCTTCCAAATTTGATCTTTTTTAAGGCAAGTTTGGACTCAATAGCGTAATAATTGCGAGACATGTTATGCTTATTTCAAAATTTAATACTACTTAGACTTAAACTACTCTTCAATTGATTTAATGGATAGGAATTTAATAAAATAAGGCTTAAAATTAGACATTAATAGAGCATTAGGAATGATGTGATAGTTGAACACTTAGTCAAACACACATCACATTAAGAGATAGTTTGTATTTTGATTCAAAAGTTTGTTAATCAAATAAGCGATTGGAAAGGAATCAAATATTTGTGTTTCCCACAGAAGGGTCTTGAAAATGATTATATAAAAGTAGAGTCCCTCGCGAGCGAGCCATACACGGGATAGCATTAATGGAGGTCAAGGAGAATAGAATATGCTTTAAGGAGTTCATATGTTATACTAACTCATAAGAAGTTCGTTAAAGTTTCGAAATACTTAAAATTCAGTTATCCATTTACTATTTCTTATTTGCATGTGTTGTCTTACATCTTATTATTGTTTTGTGCGATGTATTTTTACCCTAACAATAAATCATTAATATCCCGCTGAGGAAGTTGAAGATCTATTAGTCTCAACTAACCTGCTGCTGATATTAAAAAGATTTGTTCAATAAAAGTTGTTCACATATGTCTAACCTCTCTCATGACCTTGTATTTAAATTACACAACACAGCGAGCATAACCAGCATCATTGCTCTAAACACCCTCGCAAAGTCATTGACAGACACATCTCATGTATACTTGTTTTATCAAATGAATAACAATATATATAAATCGACTTACGATTCATCCAACAGTAATTCACTAAATGTCAAGCATTTCTCAATACAATTCTAAACTGTAATTAAAAGATTCAATAACTATCAATTCAAACCTATTTGTTAGTCGAAAATAAACATTTGGAGATTTGCTACAACAAAAATAATTGCTTAATAACCATATCTTACGTAACTGTAAGTTTTTTATATTACGTTTAATCACCAGATTATATCACTGTTTCAAGTGATGTAAATCTTGTGTTGTGTTTCTCTCAACTCAAATCTTAGCGATAGAATCTTGCATTGAGAGTGAACTCACATAAACTTAAATATATGACAGCCGTATATGTTTATACAGGATGATGAGATTGTGGTGTTGGTAAATGAATTGGTAAATGCAATTCTGTAGTCAAAATACATTGAATGTCTCTGAACGTTGAGTGACTCTTACATAACTAAAAGAGTAATCTCTGGAATAGTGTGATTGAAGTTAGAATGAAGTGAAGTCAGAAGCCACATATGGAGCACATATTTGAATGGGCAAACATTTGCTGTTTCAATTAGAATGAAGCACACATTGCAACTCAGTCTTCAATAAAACATTGACCATCGATTCCATGCGCCGACTGAGAAGTCAAAAGTGCGGTTCACAATTCAATTAGAAAGAGGGCTTCTTTTACTATTTCCCAAGATTTAATTGAAAAAGGGCTAAAAGTTTTACTTAGTATATGAGGTATAAGAGTATAAGATAATAAGTTATGCAAAATTCTGCAGATGTGATGACGAAGACTGAAGGAAAGCTGTATTAATTGAAGACTGAATAGTTGTCACATTTAAGTTAGCTTTTCTTTTAGAAAAGTAAAGTCTTAATAACTTCGTGAGAGCAGTTCCAAGTAATCAAACTAATTATTGATGAGGCAAAGAAATGTTGCTTCACATCCCCTTTAATCGTATGAGTTTCCCCTTATATAACATAGAGATGCAAAAAATTACTTCATCCAAGTTTTGCTTTTGTAATTAGTCGAGTGAAAGCAAATTACTCGTTAAACATATTCTAATGTGAAAAGTGCCCTCATATTGACAACAACTAACTCTAGTCAAGACTTGTGAGTGAAGGGGAGGAATAAGAAACGACTTAAATGAGAAAACAGAAAACGACAGAATATACTAAAATCAGTAAAGACTAGAAGAGAACACCAAACCAGTCAAAAAATATCTACTTCTATACTAAAAGAATGCACACTCTGTAAGATCTGTTCTGTTGGCCAACTTTTAGTTTTGGCACAAATAAGGGTCGAAACTTTTGTGCTCAAACATCAACACCACAGAAAAGAACATCGAGCAGAGGCATATCGATTAAGTAATCAGCAAAGGAAGAGGACATAAACAGTAAAACGGCTTCAGAACATGTGAACATGCATTTCTTCACTGCAAAGGGACACAAACTAGTGCTGATGCTCAATACAAAACAAGGAGAGGGAGAGAGCGGCAGAGAGAGAGAGAGAGAGAGAGAGATGGAGAGAGAGAGAGAGAGGGAGAGAGAGAGAGCGGCAGAGAGAATAGTGTACAAAACACAGCTAAATATTACAACCACTTAATCACTCGACTGAATTGCCGACGCAAAAAAGTATTGCCTCACTTCCAACTGCTAATAACTTACTTTTTTGGTCAATAAAAGAGGACTCGACTAATATACTAATATTATTCTCAATTTTAAACCTTATCAGTAAATAAGAACAATGTAAAAAATGATTCAATATCGTTAGCTCAGGCATTGTTATGAAATGAAAAAGTTGTTCATTGAATTCTTTAAACGAAGTTCATTGAATGCAATTGGAATCAATGGCAGAAATTGGCCACAACCACAAAGAAACTATTTTGCGGTCAAACCCGGGACAAGATTTACCTGACTTTGAAAAAAGTTTCAATTGGAAGCATGTGAAGGCATGTGTAGGCATGTGAGCGTATGAACAATTTGTAAAAACTAAGATGTGAACTCTGATTAATTTCGTGGAAATAAACTGAAGAAAAAAGTGAAGAACTAGTAGCAAACGTTATATATGTAGTCAGTGAAGCGTCGAGTTTCATTCATGCTCAGCTAAGCTTAGTGTGGAGTTAAGATTGAGCTCAACCAGACTCAACTCTACTCACTGTACAGTCTATAGAGCTAATAATAAAAGAAAAAGGAGGAGAAGGTGGCACTACTACACAGGAAATTCCCGGAGGGATCAAACTATTTGTGTATTATATTGTGTGTTATATACTGTAATGAGATGGCAAATGATGGCAAATTAGTTACCACAATAATTATCAGAATATTAATGTTAACAAATTAGGAGATTATATCACACATCTTTTGATAGAATGTTGATTTTAGTTCATTTAGACAATTGAAAAAATATTCGCCACTTAATGTAATACCAGTAATAAGTGGTTGAGAGAAGAGGCAATCCATGCTATCTATGCTATCTATGCTATCCATGCTATCCATGACTTATAATACTCTGTATACTGTAATTCTGAATTTTATGTATCACAACACTTGTTTTATATTACAGGTATTGCTCGAACAGTTCAAGTGACTGCAGCAGTGATGCGATTGAAAGAAGAGATCGAGTCAGAGTCACAGTCACAGTCACACAGGTATTTGAGTTGTAAGAGAAGCAGAGCTCAAATGAATGTAAGCTATAAGTTATAAACTACACAAGATTGTGTTCATGAGAGAGGAATACCGTGAAATTGCAGATGTATAGAGGAAGAGGAGAAGCCAAAGATTCATGGAAAACTCAAAAATAAGTGAAGCGTAATTTTGTCACTGCTGTGCTCTGCAATTTGGTAGCAACTGTTTCAACCTTGACCAGCCTTGCGGCCAATTCATAACACTCCGTCTTAGAGAGTCTTTCTGTGCCTTGCGATCATTGTTGCATTATTGCAACCCAATTGTAGTAACTGTTGTCTACCGTCTCAAATACCCAGGTATCGGACACGCATGGCTTCTCATGTATGTACTCAACAGATACAGAGATACACCAAAGAATCATCCGAAAGATGCTTTGCTTCGTAAGAGATCTATTTTCAGTTTATTCAATGCTCACACAGAAAGCTATAAAAGCTTTCATGTGATATTTGATCAAATGAAATGAGAAATAGAGTCGACCTAATGATAAATTACTCCCAATGATAGTATTATATCTGTGGTCCTAAATTGCAATTACACTCATGAGCAATGAATAACACTCTTTCACAATACACTTTCCTTTTCTCCAATATTCTGAATCATAGGCATCACTGACTTTGAAACGCGCGTGAAAATGAAGAACGAGAACAACCATTAAATTAACACAAGAAAATCATCTGTCCTTTAATGTAAGTGAACTATGTTTTCAACTACAATATACTGTACTCTACTTTGAAAAACTATTGCATGCTTTTTGATTCATAATTTCTTAATGCTATTAATGTTTGTTATTTAAGTGATTTAGAGAAAAATGTTAGAGAAAAAGGAAATGTCCTTATATTTAAGAACATAATTTATAAACAGTACAGCTATAATACGACCATAAATTATACGGTAGTAAAAGCAACAAACAGTTGGATCGTAGAGAATAAATGTAATTTTAACACAATTACAAGTTTAACTTATATCATGGTCTGTTTGGCAATTACGAAGAAAATACTTTTAAAAAACTTTTTTGCTCATTGTATGCCTCAATCGGGATTCATAGAGGTTTTTAAGTGCATTCATGTATGCCATAGCGATGACTCTCAATATGTGACTGATTGTATTGAATAGTAGAGTACTGTACTGTACACACACATAGAGAACACACATACAGTACACACACCAACACATACAGTACACATATCAATACATAAATGCTTGTGCTGTATGTAAGCCACAGACAAAGACAGACAGACAGACACCAGTATTATCGAGAACTAAGACGAAAAGCTACTTTGATCAAGGCTTATGAGATGGTTTTGATGGATTATGATCAGCTCAGTCTCGATGACCTGAGCAATGGTGAACCTCGTACTCATCAATCAAAGTGTCATGAGGCAGAACGGAAACATGGAAAGGAGTTGCCCTTCTCTTACAAAACTGATACTCAAAGTCTTGGCTCTGACTTTGCACATTGTAATGTAGAAGAGAAGAGATCCCAACCAACTAAATAGCGTAATAATACTGCACATTGAAAATTTCTAAATTTATGGGATACGCATTTGGATCGAGAAAAAGAATTTTTTCTTAATAGTACAGGATTTTGATTTGCAAAACTTGTAACTGATTTTTGTGCTCATTCGTTGATTAGAAGGCAAAAATGGTTAGATTGCACTTGTTTTAAAGGCACTGAATGTTCGAAATGAATTTTCCGGTTTTAAGTCAAAGTTAGTGGTTGTAACTATTAAGGAAAGAAATGATGATAGGGAGGAAATGTGAGTTAACTTACATCTTATAAGTACGCGAGACGTACCCTTAGGATTCAAAGGGTTATTTTTCCTCAGACGTCCTTGAGTTTAAGTGCTCCCTTTGCAGTTTAACTCACAAATTCCAGAGGGAAACTTATCTCAGGCTGGTTTCTACAATCAGCAAATGATGCATTAGATCACGACATAGCCAGAGCCAGCCTTGCATTGCATAGACATCGCTGCACTTCTAAATAACACTAATTTATATGATCTCTCAAAGTCGCAAAAGTATCGAATTCGTAAAACTTTTCTATTGTCCTTTTTTTCGTATAGTTATTATTTA
Source organism: Camisiidae sp. (assembly GCA_034696325.1). Classification (NCBI taxonomy): domain Eukaryota; kingdom Metazoa; phylum Arthropoda; class Arachnida; order Sarcoptiformes; family Camisiidae; species Camisiidae sp. The sequence goes on from JAQFZT010001438.1 coordinate 12,151, forward strand.
GTAACTCATCTCTTAATATACTGCGCTCGCACTTTATAATAATTACATTTACTAAAGAAAGCTCTCTTATCAAAAAGGTGTAGTCAAGGTTTATATAAAAGCAAAACTCGCATCGTTTCTCTAGCTTTAAAAGAGCATTTCTAAACTTGAAAGGGTCTGCAACATGCATGTGGACAACCTTGACTGCATTGACTGCCTTCATTGCCTTCACTCAAAACATGCAACTAAACTACTTTAACACGTTTAACTCACTCGCCATTCTATCTTAACATTTTTCTCTTCTTATTTTTTCTTACTATAGTTGTAAAGCACCTCTAATTTTATTTTTCATTGTAGTGTTTAAGCAAATGAAAAGAAAATTATTTTTTTTAAAAAAAAAAATCAAAAAGAAAACAACTCAATAACTGTAACAGTTTTTCATTTTTAAGTATCATATCATGTATAATATAATCAATCTTAAGATGTACTGAATTTTTAACTTTAATCTCTATGAAAGCGAAAGATTGATTAATCTTTCAATACATGTGATGAACAATTGAATTGAAACTCAATGTAACTATTCTTGCATTAATTTATAAATTGAAAAAATATTTCAAATTATATTTAATATGCAGAACGAAAATTATTTGATTAAAGATACAATCCTTAATCCATAATTACTTTTACCCATAATTAAATGCAAATTATAAGGAAAAAATAAATAAAATACAAAACTTTAAACTTTTTGGCTGTGATATGACTTACATTAGGATAATGTAATCAACTTATTAAACGACTAAAAACTTTCAAATTATTAAGTTTATTGATAATAAACCTGTAATTACTTTGATTTAATAAAAGCAAAATTTCTTAAAGATCTAGAAAAGTCTTTCCGTCAGTTTTGAAATTTGCAAAATTAAATTGAACTTAAAATAAATGATTTGATGCCTAATTGGCAGAGCAATAAAAAATACTCGGTATTGAAGTAATAAGTTATGAAAACATTTTGAACAATAATTTAAATAAGAATTAAGACATCAAACTTTGATAAATGCAAAGCAAATTAAAATAAAACTTTTAACTACTGTATGATATGGAGTGAAATGAGATTGAGTTGAATATAGATATGAAAGATTAGAAAATAGTTTAAATAGAAAATTGTTGTAAAACTGTATTCATATATAACTTATATATGTTTTAATGTTCTAAAGAGTGACAAAAAAAGCCAAATCAATAGTTTTGATATTTGATTACTGTATGAAAAAAGCGAGCATTTAGTAAAGCAATGAATAGAGAAATGAAATATTGGGTTTAGATTTGCTTAAAAGTCTTCATAATAGTTCAAAATGCATTGCTGTACTCCAACCTACCTTTTGATAGCAATTGGATGTCTCTCTTATAGTTTTCTCGTAAAGCTTTAATTGTGCGAAAGGAACGAAAACTAATCAAATGAACTGCATTTCAGCCATTATTACTTCATTTTTTCGTCTGAAGATTCGAATAACGGCGCAGCCATTCATGTATGCGCATGAGTTTGAGGCCAATACACAATACAACGCCACTTGTCTTTACAAAATCAAAACAAGTCTCTATCTCTCACTCTTTACACAACTAATCCTTACACTAAATACGTTTTCTCTTATGCAGACTCTTATGTTATGGTGAGTTCTGTTGCGATCTGTTCTGTTGCCAATACTAATAAGGCCTTTACACTACACCTATCACTACACCTATCACTACTCCTATCACTACTCCTATCATTACTCCTATCGCTACACCTAACACTGCATACACAGTCTTAACGAGTGACTTATATTTTCCTTTTTCTTTTCTTTATTACAATGCTTTAACTGCAATGCAAACATTATGCATGCATTAGTCAATTATCAAATTATTAACCAATTCTTTTTTTAATGCGAAAAAATCTATTCTACACCGCAACTATTTTTAATATTCAACTCACTCTTTCCTGAATACTTTAAACCAAAGTTATATCAATAGTAACTATGCTCGCAGAACTAATGATGAGTAAAACTTTAAAAATAACTTTTCAAATAAATACAATTCCTTGAAAAGTTTTTCAATTAATCAATTTGAATAAACCTAATAATTAATTATTTAAATCTAATCAAATTGTAATAAATCCATAGAATAGCATTGAAAACACGTTAATAGTAATTATGATGACAGATAAGTTTTGTCAATATTAAAAAACCAACAAATGATAAACTAATTAAATGAAACACAATATCTCAATGTATATAATTTGTACAGTAGTTGTGAAAAAATTAAGAAAAACTAATTTATTCAGTTTTTTGTTGTTTAAAAAAACGCTTTGCTTTTTTAAACAGGAAAAAGTTTAATGAATTTGATTGTTATCGACAGCACATAAGGAATAATCGAAAAGAGATTTTGATGGTATTGAGTGACTTACTTGAAAGCCGCAGTTGTCCAACATTGCATTGATTCCACTTTGGCTGAAATGTTGCACGTTTTGCCAATTTCTCTTCAGTTTGAATTCTTATGGTTTGTTTAAATCATGTAAAAAAATCAACAGTTGGCTCAAGTGAGTGAATGTGAGAACTAAATCTATTACAATCCATTGAGTGACGGAATGCATTAACTTAACTCTTGTGCAACAGTAAACTCCTCCTTTAGCTCGTCTTAAGGCCCACCATTGGGACGGATTCTTTTGCAACCCTTTACCTCTAAATGAACCTTAACTTATAATCATTTATTCGTTCACTCTTTAAACTAAAATAACTCTAATATTTAATAAAATTTAATTTGAATTGACTTTTAAAAATTAATTAATAGTACAGTAGTGTATATGTAATGTATTACAATAGATCACATTGTATAACAATCTTTTGTGTATTTAAGTACATATAATCATAGGTTACATGATTTATAATTTTCAAGAAAAATTCATTTACTCTATGGAAATAACAAGATCTCTCGATCTATTGTGAAATTTATTTAGAAACAGATACTATTATTATTAGGCTATAAAGCATTTCAAACGAAACAAAAAGCTTTTATGCTGAGGTTTGCGATAGACTTTGAAGTTTATTTGATCTTTATTAACAGCTAAAAGAATTA
>JAQFZT010001439.1:0-15228 GCA_034696325.1 Camisiidae sp.
CTCAGTGCGCAACTTTAGCTATAAATGCGATTCCAGCTAAAGTTGCGCACTAGTGCGCAACTTTAGCCACTCCGATTAAAAGCAAGTTTGAAAAGAATTCACGACAAATAGTTCTTTACAAAGATTGAAATTCGATTAGAGAATTAAACTTATTTAATAAAATTCGGGACATTATTCTGAGTAACACTATAACTGGTAAATTAGTAATAAAGTATATTATATAACAGATATCAAAAATGAATTCTCATGGTTACATTTGAATGTATGGGTCGTAAAGTCGTTTATTGCTTAATGTGTGAATGAGAAAAAATGCTTTCAATATTATACCAAATTTTATTATAAATGTAAAGATATTTTTAATAGATTTAAATTGAATTTTATAATTATTTTTTTTTATTGTTTCTCATTATTAATATTGAACGCATTTTTCTCATTCACACATTAAGCTATAACCGACTTTACGACCCATTCATTGCTTTATAAATTTTTCAAACATGAGTTTTAATTGTTGATTACAGATATCTGTTACATACTGTTTATCAATTTCATGAGCTATTCATCATTTTAAATAAATAAAAGGCTCGCTAATCAGCACTGAAGTTCTTGACTGATACTTTCCCATATCCACTATAATTGCTAAATTTTACCAAAATATTGGGTACTGTTCTTGAGAGACCACTTGGAAAACTTACAGACATGAATTCAACCAAAACACGATTTTGAGTAACGGATGCACCTGCTAAAAATTTTTAAACCAATGGTTACCATTATTTAGTACTTTTAAAAAAGAGAATTCTTTGAAAAATGTTTGTTAAACCAATTTTACGACAGTTTCAAAAGAGTACAAAAGGGAAAAACTCAATCATTTCTTCTGATTTAAAATGAAATTAAAATTTTCCTCAAATAAAATATATTTAAATTGACGTTAATTTTCTAAATAAAGAATTTATTTGATTTAAGGCAAAATGTACTTCAGAGGAAATGGATGACGTTAATAAATATGTACAAGATCTAGTTGACTACTATGACTCATCAACATGTCAGGAGTATCCAAAAGGCAGTTCACATTGCGTTTTACCTATTCTTTCCAGACTATCAGATAACAAGCCTCCGATCCCACCGCCTCTCGCTATCGACTGTTTGGAAAACATTAGATGGACAGTTAGGAGAGATTGTCGAATAATTGCACTTCGAAAATGGAACGTCACTAGAAAATCTCCGGCTCGGAACAAGTGCTGCGCTGTTTGGGATAACATTGACTGTCTTGATCCAATTGTAAAATTTAGATGTTCCGGGCAGGAAGGGACCGATACTGATGATTATTTCAAAAAAGTATGAATTTGAAAAATAATTATGAAATTCAATCGATCAGAAGATATGATTTTTCTGAATACATTTTAGATCGAAACCTGGTTAGCAGAAGTGGCGTGCAGTCAAGCCCAATATCACAGTCAGAACTGTAGTAATGCATCAATGGCTCAAATCAAACCTGATTTAAAACCTTATTTTCCGTTACCGATACCTCTTAAAAATTTCGAGACCAGTAAAGTAGAAAAGGATTACACGTATTTTATGCTCAATTATATGATGTCTGCATTTCCACATTTATTACATTTGATGATTCTATTAGCTATTATTTTAGTAGTTATTGTTATGATCCAATGTTTTATATTAATTAGACAGGCAAAACAAGAACGAATTCTTGCTGATATAGCTCCGAGAGTCAACGGCTACAATAAATTATTGGATGCTTAAATAACTTGAATATTAACTATCTTTTCAGACTTTTCAAGTATCAAGATATCACATGAAAATCGGAATAAATAAATAAAATTTACTTTGAACTCCAAAAATTTTTTGTTCATTATGAGACTTAAAGGATATATCGTAATTTAAAGGATATTTTATTAAATCTGATAAATCTCCATATATTGCAATATATTTTTAATTTTTTTAAAATTTTTTTTTCAAACTGTTTGTGAAGAGGCCCTTATCCATTAATACAAAAAACTTTATTATTTTTCAATATTCAAGTATATATTATAACAACATTGAGTGTTACTATAAAACATGTCAAATATGCTTTTCAAAAGGTCTGAGCGAATGAAAGAAAAATAGAAAAAATAATAGTTAACCACATTGTATTAAACACCTTCGATAAAAGAAAAAACTTAGATACCTAAAACTCAGTAGCTCAATAACTGATCGTTGACAAGTTTAAAAACAAGATGTTTAGTAGCGCTCCTTACTAATAATAGAATCAAATTTTGCTGTTAGTATTTTCATACGATAATTGAAGTGTCTTGCAATAAATCTATCACTTGATTTTAAGTTATTTAAATTAACTGCAAAGAGCAATTCATTACTTTTACAGTCATTCATGTGCTTTAAAAGATGGGTATCGTTTTCTTGAAATTACTTTAGTTATTTCAAGAAAACAAATGTAAAAAAGAAAGACAATGTGAAGAAAATTATGTATACATGGCATAGTTAGCTTCAAATTCAATTAAATGCATTCCTATTGATTCTGACGAGTCATCAAATTTAATATTGAGGCAAAATTAACAATTCAATATTCAAAATAAATGCTGCATATAGATAACGAAAACAACTGGTGTTTCTAAGTATGACTAATAAATTTCTCGTAATAAATCGAAAAGTGTTCAAATCTTTTTGCAGCTCAACTTACAAGTAAGATGTCCTCCAACTGAAATGACAGTAACTGATATGGACTTGAAAAACAATTAAGAAACTCAATCGATTAGAAAATATGATTTTTCTTAATTTGTTTTATATCGAAAACTGGGCAAGAAGGGAGGCGTGCAGTCAAGACCCGTATCACGGCTAGAACTGTAGTTTTGAATTGAACAAAAAGTGGCAAAGCTGGTCATGAGCTAACAGTCAATCGGCACTTAGCATTTAACAGGTTAGCGATTAAGATCTTATTGCATTTAATCTATTGTATGTAGGAATGTGCCATGTTACACAATTTTACGATCGTAATTTTCTAGAATATGCCTGCTATGCGAAAAATCTTATTTACGTAAAAATCTTTGAAAGCTGAATTTGAGTCTAGCTTAAAATAATTTAAAGTTATCACGAATTCATTGAAATTGCAGTTAATTTAACGTCAATCCCATCATCAAATGCATCAGTTGAACGTATTTTCTCCCGCCAGGGAAGTACTGATTCGAAGGATCGCAATAGGCTTCTTAACTCAAAAGTGGAAAATATTTTAGCAATACAATCGTATTTTAATTCCCAAAATTGCAATTATGATACTTATTGAGCCAAAAAGCTTAATGTCATTCATATTGAAGGAAATAATGTACAAATAATAGATTTCAATGAATAAAGATTTTAACGTAAAATTCTCAACCCTTATTGTATGATAGCTTTTAAAATATTTCAATCTCATAATATCTATAATTTTTTTAACATATAGTTTTTAAACGTTTATCATTGACATATGATTAGAAAATCATTGAACATACTTTGTGTCATTATAATAAGAGCTCATTGTTTAATATTTTTATTTAAAAGGGGGAAATGTATGGTGACATACGGCCAAAAATTTTATCAAAATCGCAATCAGCTATCACTTTGGTATAAAGACATTTTACATCTACTCTTCCTTTGGTTAAACCAATTTTAGCACCAATTGATTGCATATAAACATTGCTTTCCCAAGAATAGATTGTTAGTCCTTCAGATTTGAATTGAGACATTTCTGTGCATCCTTTCAATAACAATAATTCTGCAATTTCTGTATTGTTTGCATACAAAGGTTGAGCTGAAACATAATTATTAATCCAATCACACATACCTAATATGCAATAACCGATGATTTGCTTATTATTATCATCAAAGGCTGCAATTATCACTTTATCGGTGTGTTTGACAGCCTCTCTAAACAGTGACTCCCTATCAAAACCACAAACACTTTTATCATAAACTGCGAATGATTTGAAATTTTGATCATTTAAACGTATAATTGAGACGTTTTTGATTTGATTGACTAATAATTGATATTTTATAAGATTGTGTACTCCTGTATAATGGACTCTACTTCTGTCATCGATAATCACAGATTTGAATCGTGTGCAGTATTTTGTGAACATTGGATCGAACGCCATCAGAGATATATTTGTTTCGTTTCCGATATGTTTTATGACATGATCCCAAATTGAAGACCCGATACCCATATTTTGATATTTTGATTTCACTGCATAAGAAGTAATAATTGCAAGATTTTCTGATAGTTTTATTCCAGCGCATGTGCCTATTATTTCACCTTTGATTCAAAGATTTGATTAGTTATTTGAAAGAAAAAACTATTTTATCTTATTTTATTGAAATTTTTAATTGAGAAAAGTTGTGTCAATGTAGTCAATGTACTACCGATGAAACTTCTAGAGATCTTAAAATTTATACTTTCGTGGATTACATGTTTTTCTCAGGCTTACGAATAGGGGTTGTTTTGTAGGTAAGTCTATATTTTATCCAAACATCATCTTTAGAAGTTTCATTTGTAGTAATGTTTCTGCTATGAACAGTGATGGTCGAGCTCGGATCGAGTTTGGCGTTCGGTTGTGGTTGAGTGTGTGCAGCAGTGTCGAGCGTTCTTAATAAGTGTTTTTACAGTTACGCTTAAATGAATCGGGAATATTTATTAAAATATATACTTTAAATACAATACATCTTAAAGTCTTTATAATGTAAAAAAGCTGTCTTATACTGAAGTATATATTTTATTTTAGTCAAATATTCCCAATTCATTTAAGTGTAACTAAACATAAAACAATTCCAAAAATTAACTATTTTTTAAAAATCTTGCTTTTTCTTCTTTGTTTCATTGAATAATTTTTAAAAATAAGATTAGATTCTTGAACTCTCTTTTATATATAAAACAAAATGTTGAAACGCTCGACCGCCCGAGCACGAGAGTGAGAATTAGCATTTAAAAATCATAAAGCGCAAGCGCTGAGCGTAAATATGACTGGCTATAGATATTGATTTATTATTTACTTGAATTTGAATCTTGAGCCACAACAAATCCTTTAGGATCTAAGTTGTACCCGATTTTTAAATTAAATAAAGATAGAGCCATGTGATTTTCTGTACAAACTCTCATCACTTCTTCAAAATCTTCATTCTTCATTTGTCGAACAATGTATTTTGGACATTCCATTAATATTTTAGTCAAAATACTATTTACTTTTTAATTTACTTTTCTGGGGAAAGTTCACTTGAATTTATTTTTTAAGTTTTGGTTGAATGTTATATTTGATGAAAGAGTTGGCAAAATATAATTATATCAATAGATCTAAAACTTTATCAGGAGTTTCAAGTATCAAGTTTTTCACCAGAACTATATTAAACTCATCATTAAATTAGGTCAATAATAGAAAATATGATCACAAACAGAACATTTTTCTACTGATAAGTTTAAAAGTTATCAAATGAATGCAATAATTGTTTATATGTTATATGATATTCGTTTATCTTTATGATAAAATAAATCATTCTATAATGTTAATGACTAACAAAAATACTCAGTAAATTAAAAATTGAAAATTACTTAATTTTTGATTTCTAATAACATTTAATATCATTCTTCTGTTACAGTTAGTTCTTCTTGAAAATTTTCTTTTCGAATCTCGATCGAGGAAACCTCGAGTCTCCAAATTGATTTCTATGAATTTTATCACTGGATTTAAGAAAAATTATTGACTAAAATGAAATTTTTGAAGTTTTAATATATATAATTAAAAATAAGCTCGAAATTATTTTAAATAGAAATTGCAAGTATTTCATGTTTTTCAAGTTTCAATGTAACGAAAAATTAAGAATTGAACGATTTTATGTTCTAAAAAAAATTAAGTTTTTAATGTTTTTGAAAATTCGTGAAATCGAGACTCGAATTTCATCTTTCGGAAATACCCAACTCTAGTAACAGTTGATCCCCTTATTATTTACTTGAGACTCAGTGTCATTGATTCTAACTCTCAGTTAATTTCTTGATAATATGAGCACTGATAGATAGGGTAGAGCTTAAGCTTGAGTTTAGCTTCCAATGAATGAGAACATCAATAATTCTTCGAGCTCTAGCTTGACCTTAAGTTTAGATTAGAGATCGCAAGGTGGCGGCCCGCTCAAGGATTTTTTCTGGCCCTCTGAGCATAGAAAGAAAAGAGCCTCTGCTTAAATAAAAAGCAAAACCTAAAAAACTTTCAATCATATTATGAGTTATAGAGTGATAAATTTCCCTCAAATGAAGATATAATTAAATTAATGTTAATTTTTCAAACAATATAAATAATCAATTGGTTTTATTAATTCAGAAGAATTCGATGATCTAAATAAATGGGCACAAGGAGTGGTTGACTACTATGGCTCAACAGCCTGTCATGATTATCCTAAAGGCAATTCATATTGCGTTTTACCAATTCTTTTCAGACTTTCAGATAATAAGCCTCCGATCCCACCGCCTCTCGCTACTGACTGCTTGGGAAACATAAAAGAAGTTAAAGGAGGATGTCATGCAATTGCAGTTCGAAAATGGGATATCACTAAAAAATCTCTGATTCGTAACATATGCTGCGCTTCTTGGGATGACATTGACTGTCTTGAGCAGATTGTACAAGTTAGATGTCCTTCAAATGAAGTGAGAGTTACTTATGATTATTTCAAACAAGTGTAAACTTAATAAACAATCTAATAGAAAATATGATTCCTCTTAACTTGTTTTAGTTTAAAGCATTGGCAGCAAAGGAGGGATGCAGTGAAGCCCAATATCAAAGCCAGAACTGTAGCAATGCATCAATAGCTGAAATCAAACCTGATTTGAAGCTAATTTTCCGATACCGATACCTCTTGAAAATATTGAGACCAGTAAAGTAGACAAGGATTACACGTATTTAATGCTCAATTATATGATGTCTGAATTTCCATATTTAATGATTCTTTTAGCTATTATTTTAATAGTTTTTGTTATGATCCAATGTTTCATAAGAATTATAATAATCTATAGACAAGTGAAACAAGAACCAATTGTTGCTGATATAGCTCCGGAAGTCTACACTAAGTTTTCAGATCCTTAAATAACTTCTGCATTAACTTTTCTTTCAACAAATTTAAGTAATAAGATATAACGAACAATAATCCCTTTAATTAATAATCAAAGTGTATGTGATTCAACCACTAATGACCCTATTTATGCATTTAAGAGTTAGTAATAGTGAGTCTACTGTTTATACTGAGTTGATATCAGTTATGTAACACTTAATAAGTGCACATCATTAAAGGCTTTACGCTATTTCTTAACAAATATTTATTTAATAATACGTGTCATCTTTATCTCAAAAGACTGTTACGCACTAGCTTTCGGCACAACCTTTTACTTTAATATCATTTATAATTTGGAAAATACTGGAAATAAACAAATACAAAATATAATCTAAATTCTAAAATTAAATCTTTTATTAAATTATAACCAAAAACAATTGATCATATTCTATATGGAATTAATTTTAGTTCCTCAACTCATTGAATAACTGTGATATTACAGTTTTAACAAAATTCAATGTCTATTTTTGAGTTTTGACATTTTAAGTTTCTATGTTTCGAGAAGGTTTCGTTTCAGCTACTTTTAGAATTAATGGTTGTAAATAGGTTTTTAGAATACATTATTAAAGATATCAATTTTTGATTATTAGTGTCAATTAGAAGGTGTATATTCTATAAGCAAAAGATTATTTCTCATTAAATTTAAAATCTTTATAGCGATTATTAGAAGGCATATTAATGATGTTTAATGTTGTCAGTAATACCATAACTCATATGTAAACTCATTGACAGTTTTTATTGACTCTTAAACTAATTCTTGTTCATTAGGTCTTCATCTATTCGCAAAGATTCTTGACAACAAATTATTTGATCATCTTGAAAATTCTACTAATTTTTTCTTGTTTCGTTTTTAAAAAATTTACAACTTAATTTAGAATCTATTAATAAATGCTAATCGATTCTGTATTTAGCTGTCAATTTTTTAGAAAATAAAAAAAGTTTAGTAAAGTTTCATAAAGTTAAGCAAATACCATATGAAAAATTTCTGTTTAAAAATTGAAAAAAGAAATTTTCATGACTTTATTTAAAAAAACTTATTTGGAGAGAATGTATGTGTGAAGGTTTATATTCAAATTTAATTTAGAAAAGTATCATCAAAAGCTTTATCAAAAGTTTTTAACCCATAGATTATTGATGTTCTAAAACAGTTTTCACAAATTTTCTGATATCATCGCAGACAAGTTCTGGTTCTTCAAAAGCAGCGAAATGTCCTCCTCTGGGCATTTCTGTATATTGTACTAAATTTTCATATAAATAATGAGCAAATACTTTAGGCATTCTCCACAATTCATATGGAAAGTCGGCCACAGCTGACGGAACACTTTTCTTCACAGTTGCTCTAAAAAATTCAAATAAATATAACTTTGGCTGACTGTATGCATGAGTTAAACAAAAGCATATCTTTACAATACTCACTGGCCAAGTTGATATTTTTGAAGGACAGCGAAATTTTCTTTATAATATCTCAAACTTGAGGTGACATTATTGGAAACCCAATAAATCATTACATTAGTGAGTAGTTCGTCGAATGAAAACTTTTCAGTGAGTCCTCCATCTGATTTGCTTAAATTGTTATAATTAGTTCCGGTCGAAAATTTCTCCAAAATATAAGCCGCTAAACCCACCGGACTATCAATAAGAGCAGCCCCTACTGTATCGGGTTTTGTCGCTTGAATGTGAGAATAACCTGATTCTTTCCATGTCATCAAAGATTCTGAATATGTTTTCTTATAATCATTTATAGGATTTTCAAATATAAGTGATGGCAAATACATTCCTATGTAGTACTTGACAGCAGACATTCCACGCATTCTATATCTTGTATTAAGTGTTATGTGCAAACCCTTCAAACTATTTGAAGAAGAAATTGAATATTTAACGAGTTGAAAATGATAAAAAGAATGTGAGAACATTAAACATTCAATGAGTATTAAATTATATTCCTTTTATATGTACTCATACGTCTATATGAACATTAGGGTGACCACATGCCCAGATTTCGATGGTTAGTGTCCAGAGTCCAGGTCATACCCGAATCTGGACGCCTTTTGTCCAGATTTCAGTATTTTATACTGAAAACACTTAATTTCATTATGAAAAAGGTATAGATATCAGACAATTTTAATACTAAAATAAAGCCGAATGGGATGAGATTTAAAGTATTAAAGTGGAACATGTGGTGTAAGTAATGCACATGAATTTGAATTTGAGATAGTGGCTGAACCAATTAAACATTTTATCGAGATAAACAACTTTTTCAATAAAATCAATTTTCAAAAAGCCACAGTTGCTGAATGTGTATTTGCTATCTTTATTGTTTGATTGGTTTTTGCTAATGATTTTGTTGAAAAAAATTCAGTGTAATACAAAGCTTATGTACAGATCAACGAAATAGAATGAGTGTTTATTTATAGCGGAAATATGTATTCGTTTTGATTATTAAATGCTATGCTCGCAATTTTTTGATTATGTAAATAATGAAATAGAATAACTAAATCATGCAAAGTCTGGTGTGAAACACAAATACCGTCATGAATAAAATATTCTAACATTTTTCATAAAAAATATGATTTGAATACAATACAAAATAATAAAATATTTCATAAAATATGATAAGGGGAGACCGTTTTGCTTTTTTGTCTAGATTTGGGCCTTTCCAGATGTAGTCACCCTAATGAACATTTATCTACTTACTTTTGTGGATATATTAGAGCGATGGTTTTTGAAATAATACTACCCCAATCTCCTCCATGTACAAAAAATGACGAGCGATTTAGCCTTTTCATAAGCTTCACGAAAATACGAGCTGTTGAAATCACATTAAAGCCTGTAACAGAAGTTTATTTTTAAATTTCAATCTAACGACTAACTAAATCCGTATAAATTGTGCTTTTCTCGATTCCTTAACAATTTGTGAATCAATTTTCATTATATGAGTTTAAAATACTTTAAACAGGGTTTAAAAAATTTAGTTAAGGAGATATTGTACTAGTATAAGCTTCTTTCTTCTAACTTTAATTTATTTACTGTTTAAAAATATGTCCTTATTTACGACACTCATTTACAAAGAAAAATTGTGATAAAGTCTCAAAACAACTAAATTTTTCAGTTTTGTGAGTCTTTGGAAACTGTAAATTAAATTATTTCAATATCATATGTGTTGCATACAATCTTTGGATTCAAATGAGTAATTTAAACTAAAAACTTTTATTACAGTCTTGAATTCAACTTTTTCAAAAATTAATATTAGGGTCAAAGGTTAATTTTGGCCGCTTATATTCTCAACTCTTTTTTTTAACTGAATCAAACCTAAATGTGAGTCTCCAGAGAGGTTTAAGGTTTAGAGGTATCGTCAATTAAATGCTTTAATATCTAATTTTTAATATAAAGCGCACTCTCGCATACTGTAAGGCAAATATAAATAAATACTAACTTTACAACTCTTAATAGGAAAAAAAATTAAATAATAAATTCACTTAAAAATTTTCTATTAATAAATCAACGCAAAATCAGTCAATCAATCAGTCTAACTATTGTTAAATTTAAATATAGTGCGCAGACTGTATTTTATTTATTAAAATTTACCCATATAAAAATGCAAATCATTAAACTCGTCTCAACCTTAAACCTCTCTGGAGGCTCACAAATAAAAAATTAATTAAAACCCAGAGTTTCATTCGGTATAATTTACTGTTAGTTTTATAACTATTAAAATTGAAAGTAAATTTAATAAAGAACTATACCCTCTTGATGAGGGGCTTCTGAAAATCCATAGCCGGGAATTGATGGACAAATTACTTCGAATGCAATGTCATTAATTGGTTCAGTTAATAGTGGAAAAGATTTATAGTATTCCCAAACAGATCCCGGCCATCCATGGATTACCATCAGTGGAACTACTGTTTTGGCCGGTTTTGAAGGCTTCACATGAATGAAGTGAACATTAATTCCTTCAATTTGAGTCGTGTATTGTTTAAATTTATTTAATTCTTTTTCATGTTTACGCCAATTATACTCTGTTTTCCAATACTCGACCACTTGTTTTAAATAATTACCATTAAATCCACTTTTGAATTGTATTCCTTCAATCGGCTCAACAAAACGGGCCAACTCTAATCGCTTGCGAAGATCTTCAAGAACAGCTTCTGGAACACTAACGTTGAACTCTTTTATTTCTGTTGGATCTTCAGGTATCGGTTCTCCTTCTGTTAAACATTAAGATTTTGAAGAGTTTGAAAGACTTTATTATTTTATATATGTCTCAATTACTGCTATACTTTTCAACTTTGTTTTCCCAAACCATTGGTCAACATCTTGAGGTAGATCAGGTTCGGAATAAAAGAATAACTCATGAAGAGCTGCTGCAATACCAACAACCAATCCTAATAACAATAGTTCACTGCCTGCACAATATTTTTTGAGACTTTAAAATTCAATTTAGTTTAGAAAAATTTAATAATGTTTTTAGTTATCAAAATAAAAACTCTAAAATTAGTTTGAAATGTCAAATAAAATTTTCTAATTTATAACAGCTAATGATTATTTACTTTTATAATTTGATGTATGATATGTTATTTTTAACAAATTTATGAATGAAATATTGAATTCAAGCTAAAACGATATTAAAGAAATAATATAATATAAACTCACGTTTTATTTTCTTTATCCCAAACCATTCATCTTCAGATTTTAGGAATAGCTGATAAAGAGTGGCTGCAATACATGCAGTCAAGCCATACAATAAAAGTTTGTTTGTTAATCCCATTATTTTAGTTAATGCACATAATAATTAAAATGATACTTAATTCTAAAAATTTAATGCACAGATGTGTGAAACAAAATATGAATCGAAAATAAACTAATAAATATTTCTATTCAATTATGAGAACAAATTCAGAAAATAAAATTATAAATGTTTAAGTGCTGTATTGAGATAAAAGATAACATTTCCTTCTTGTCATTTTCAGCCTTGAGATTAGAGTATATGTATAATGTCTAACGAGTAATTATGTATTTATGACAAGTTTATGCCTTGATTTAGTAGTTATACAGTATGTAATAGTAAGGTTTTTTTCGGAGCACTTGTAAATGTCCAAAATCTTTTTCCCTTTTTAACACCGTAATAATTAGAAACCAATTTTGGAAATGATATTTATATGAGTATCAAAAAATCATATGATAAAAACTTATTTTCTTTTATCCTAAAAAGTTGAATTTAATCACATTTAACAAATTTTATTTAATTTTTTTAGATGACTCAATATTTTAATATTAAAAAAATTGTTTCAGTCCAGTGTCCGTACGTCTGCAATAATGTTATTAGATTTTTAGATTTTCAAAATTTTTATAACAATAGTATTGTTACACTATTTCTTACTAGTAAAGAGCTAATTGAGAAAATTCCTAAACTATAATTATATATTTACTCTATTTCTTCAATAGTCAACTCAAGATAAATTAATTTCATTTCTAATATAAGTTGCTGATCAAATAGACCCTCTAGTATTTTAAAAAATAGGTAAGGTTGAATCAGGATTGGATAGTTTTGACTGCTTGACGAGTTAGTCTGCTTTAATTTTTCGAGTTTAAAAAATTATAGTCTTAATATTAACTTGAAATATGAGTCAAACTAATTTGAGTGTATTGAAGGTTTGAGAACGAGGCTTTATTATTATGATTTAGAAGTGTAGCCGTAATTTTTACAAAAACTATCTAAACTTTCATAATCCGAGGAAATTGATTTGCACTCAAACTGCACTCATTTCTCATTTTCAGTGCATCAGTACTTTGAATCTGTGTTATTGAGTGCATTTGAACCAACAATAGTACGACATGCCTTTAGTAAAAATAATTGTACATGAATATGGAAAATTCACGTTAGCTGATAGGCCTTATAAGTAAAACACTTTATGTAGATGGAGTTATGAACTTAGATAGTTTGTTTTACTTTTAAGACCTATCAGCTAACGTGAATTTTCCATATTAAAGTACAATTTCACTCTGAAGGACTTACGAAATATAAGTACTAATTAACATTTCATATAAGATTACAACTGTTTCACAAAATTGTAAATTTTTAAAATGATCTTTTTCATCATCTCACAAAAAACTTATTAATAATTATTACAACTTATAAGTCATTTTGTGTTTTGATGAAAGCCAGTCATTATCCTATCATTAAAAGCATATTTTTATATTTATGTGAATTAATTGAAATATTGTGAACTTTAACTGAAATAATTATGAAGAGTTATTAGTAAAAAGGTTATAAATAATAAAATATTATAGTTTTAAATATTAATTTCATTTCATAAACTCTAATTATTTAAAATAAATTATTCAAAAAGTCAAGTCATAACTTTTTGTCAAAATTGATCGACTTTGACAGAGATTAAATTTTGGCCTCAATTCATAACCAATTCTTGGTAGGGAAGTTAACTCGCGAGCTATGTGACTAAGAGGTCTTAATTTATAACACCATTAAAAGATAGTACGACTTGTTTTACCATGGAAGACTGTCACTTCAAGAAGAAGAAGAAGCTTAATTTGTTTGGCAACAATTGTGAAAGCAATATAGATAGTAGGAGTAGACACTCGAACGACAGTTCGCTAGATAGCGAAAAATTGAGGCTCATTTACGGCAAATTAAGCAATATCGTTGACGCTAAGCTTAAGAAACACGGAATGATTAATCGAATCAAATTCTGAATCTTCTCGCACTCAAACTAAAATAGCATTGTTTTTAGCTTTTCTAAAGATGCCCAAATCAAATATTCAGAGTTTATGAAAATTGAACAAATTTTGGACTAAAGCTTTTAGATAATGGTGGTTTTATCATTTCTAAATCTCAATATTATTCAAGTGTTTAATGGTTGTCTTTATAAAAACATAATATAGAGATCTTTATCAAATAAATTCTTAATTCATGAGCTATTGCGCCACGAGTTATAATACTGAGTCTGGTTTATGAATAAACTCAAGATAAGCTCTTATTTCGTAATTTCAACAAAAAATATACAAAGAGTTAGAAAAGTCTCTCATTGCAAATATTCATTCCCTCTTAAACTTGATCTATGCTATAATTCTTGAATGAAACCATTGAAATGTTATCACCAATACTTGTATAAATTTAAGTTTTATTTCAAAACTCAAGGTTTGTGAGCTCAGAAGTCAGAGATATAGTTATTTTTTCACTACTATATAGGAATTGACTGCAAATAGTGTTCTTAATTTTGGATTTAGTTTTCAGACAATTATAATGTCATCAAAAACTAAGCCATTGTTAGTAATCCGTAAAATGGAATTGAAGGACTGCGAAGAATACAGAGAAATTCTGACAGAACTGAAATTCAGTGCCAACAAATATATTAATGAAGTCATGATAAAAGTAGATCCAGATTCTACTTTCGTGGCTCAACATTTACAAACTGGTAATCAATTCATACTTCAATATTAAAACAATTTGTTTCTGAGAATTTGGAAAACATTTTTTACTTAATATTTTACTTTTAAACTAATAAAATCAGGAAAAATAATTGGTTTTTGCAGTGGTTATAATCACTCGTCGAAGTTTGCTTTCATTGGTCAGTATGTGGTTAGACCTCAATTTCAGGGTTTGGGAATCGGATCAGCGATTTGGGCAAAAGTGATGGAACACATCGGGACTGAACGCAACATTTCATTATACGCAGCGAACAAAATGTTGATAATCTATAGAGACAAATGGGGTTTCAGTATTATTCCTGAAAAAAGGATTCAATTTTATGCGGGAAAAGCCAATTGTGAGCATTTGGTTAAACAAATAGAAGGAATTTCAACGATTCCCATAAATAAAGATAATCTTCAATCTGTTGTTGAATACGATAAACAAGTTTGTGATGGTTTTGATAGAAGTATTTTTTTAGGAGAGTTTTCTAAAACCCCAGAAACTGTTTCTTTGGCAGCTATTAATGAGGAAACTGATCAAGTGATGGGTTATTGCTTTATAACCACAACTAACATGAACACAGCATCTGTTGAACCCCTTTATGCTGATAACCAACAAATCGCTGAGTTATTGATTGGCAAATGCTGTCAATTATTGCCGATCACTATAACTAA